>PVJH01000605.1:0-285414 GCA_004026705.1 Nesogale talazaci
AAAAAGGCCTTTATGAGTTGAAACCGATTCAGTGATGGTGAGTCTGAGTGATCGGTTGCTGCTGGATACACTTCGTGATAACCCTTTCACCGGCTCATCATCCCAGAATGTGCCTTCGGGAACACATGTTTAGCATTCATTGTGTTCCAGGCCTTGCTTAGGGGCTGTACAAGACACTCAAGTGCATATTCAGGCACAAGCTACCCACACCACCAGCAGCAGCCACCACCACCATAACAGCACATAAAAATCTAGGTGCTGGGAATCCCGCAGAGACCTAAACCATCAAGCGCAGCAAAGTCCCTGCCCTCAAGGAGCAGACTTTCTTCATGGGGAAGATGGACACACCAACTTTCTATTAAATGCACCACTGCACGCTAGTCATGGAAGAGAAGGGGAAGACGGGAGAGTGGGAGATGAACTGGGAGTCCTGGGGACAGGGGGTGCGTGGGAGATGCTAAACATGCCAGGCTGAGAAGACGGCTTGTGTGCAGACACTTCAGGCAGAATAGAGGTGATCAACACTAAGATGAATGGTTGAATGAGAGCTCCAGGGAGAAGACCACTCGGACAAAGAGGCAGGAGATGTATCTAAAAGTACCTTGGGGACCAGGGTGGCAGGGCCGCGTGGCTGAAGTCCATCCAGATGGACACAAAGGCCCAAGAGGAATGGGGTGTGTGTCCTTCAGGGCCCCTGTACATAGCACACAAGGCCACTTGCCCCTTGACAAACTGGTGGTAGATCTCATGTCCTGTGCGGATGGGGAAGAGTGGGGCAGTTCACCCTAATTTATCTGGTGCGACCAGCAGAGAGTTCCGTGTCTTTCCGTCACATGGAGTAGGACCTGAAGGTGGGAGCTGGTATTCTCCAGGGATGCCTGCTTAAGGTGGCCTTGAGAGGTATTGGCCAGTTTTTCTCTCAGAGGTGTCTTGCACCAGTAGCCCCAGAGCACCTTTCTTAGCATCTCAGGATGCGCACTCCTCATGATGCCGCAGGTTTCTCCAAGCAGACAAGGGATAGCTCGGGGCAGGGAGGCCCTGGGAAACCAGGTAGACAGGGATGTCTTCCACAGGGTACTCACACTCCCGCCAGGGACATGGACACAAAGAGCATGCACAATGCATTTCACGGACTGCAAAGCCCTGTAAAAACAAATGAAAACAATAAAACAAAAACAAACCTCAAGCCAAAAAAAAAAAAAAACCAAAAAAGTAGCACCTGGGTTAAAGGAAAGAGCTGGTGCTCCTTAAGCCGGAGTGGCCAGGAAAGCCTGACCCACCCCCAGGAGGTGACATTTCGCCACAGAACCTCATAGAAAGGGAGCGTGAGTGCTGGGGGAAGTACATGGCGAGCAGAAGGGACAGGGTATGATAACTTAGATGGCAAGAGACGGGATGCACTGACGGATCCCTGGAGACAGAGATGAGCCTTCTTAGGAACCCACGGTGCTCCGCTTTGTGTCTTAGATACCCGAGGGCCATATGCTTGACTCTAGAATCAGTTCTATGCAGGTCCTGCAATAAAAGCAGGGTGTCTCCTCTCCCCAGAGGCTACCATGGAGACTCCACCCTGTACTGGCCTCTAAGCTAGGCAGTTGGAGGGGGTTAAGATATTTTCTTGCAGATCGGACCCTTAGCTCTCTGGAATAGATGCTGGTGGTAAGGGGTGGGATCGACATGAGGGGGAAGAAGAGGACACAGGGAGGTGGGCCTTCTTGTTCACTTTCTTGTCAGGAGAAAGTCCACATGGATAATTAAGCCAGGATCTTAGGGAAACATTTTCTATCCATGATATATGTGTGTCTAGATAGACATATTTCTAATCACTGCATATTCATGTGAAAATCGGACATTAAATAAGGAATTCCAATGGAGGGGAAATCAATGCATTTGAACTATGGTTTTGGTGAAGAATATTGAAAGTCCATGGACTGCTAAAGAGCAAACTGTGCAGTCTTGGGAGAAGTACAGGGAGAATGCTCCTCAGGGACAAATGTGGCAAGACTTTGTCTCCCGTGCTTTAGACATGTGGATAGGAGAGACCAGTCAGCAAGACAGCCTGCTTGGTAAAGTGGAGGGGCAGTGAAAAAGAGGAAGGCCCTTCAGAAGATGGGCTGATACACCGGCTGTGATGGGTGGGGGGTGGGGGCAGCCAACAGAAGAACCCCTAGGAGAGAGGCATAAGACCTGGTGGTGTTTCTCTTGTGAATGTGAGTGAGACTTAAATAACGACATGTATTCATATACCTATCTATGTACAGAGAGACGATTTTCTTTCAGATGATCCCCTTCTGCCATTCGCCATCAGGAACCTAGGAACCTCAGCAGTTCCAGCAGATCGTGCCCCACCTTCCATTGGGTCCATGAGAAAACAACCCCAGGGAGAAGACAGGGCTGAAGAGCGTTTGATTGCTTCCAGTTCCAGTTGCTGGTGAGCTGATTCCAACTCTTGGCTGTGCCATGAGCTACTGAACTGTGCTCCAGATGGTTCTGAGCAATTGGTTTGGGCAAGACGATCACCGGGCTTCTCTTCCGAGGTGTCCCTGGGGTGACTCGAGCCTTTCAGTGAGCCCCCAGTTGCGGTCACTACTTGTATCAGTCAGGGACCCATCTTTTGTGTCAGGGTTGGGGCCGGGCCCCTGACTTGCAAGCCTTCTTGCCTCCTCAGGGTCGTCTCCCAGCCTCAGAGCCCCCCGCCGACCTAGACCGGGTTTTACCAGAAGGTGCAGCTCGGAGAGTTTCTGTCTCCCAGACCCATACCCTCTACGCTGTGACATTTTCTCTCCCCGACTCGAGTGGGCCTCCCAGGGCCCAGTCTCGCTGGAGGCTTTGATTAAAAATGCACCTCCTAATCTCATCAGAGGCCAGGAACATGCATATATGCAAATCAACATCTGTTCCTCTACTCTGGGAAGGATCTTTCCATAGTGTTCTGGGAAAAGGGGCCCAGCCCAGCGAACTCTGTGGAGGGGGCCCAAGAACATCCAAAAGTCACTGCAAAACCCTCAGGTCCCCAATGAAAACCGTCCTTAATGCAGTTGGAGGCTACACTTGAAGGAGCAATAAAGGAGGCATCCCTGTGAGGGCTTGCTTGTGGAGTTGCCTCTGTGTTAAGGAGCCGGCCTGGCCTGGGTGCTGGGAGAGGGAGCTCACTCCTCCGGCAGGCATGGGAAGGCGCAGCCTGTGATCCCTTCTTGGTTTTGAAGTGATGTTCTTAGCCAAGGAGCATGCAAGGGCCCTTTGTCCACATAATGCGTGTCTGGGTAGGCCCTATGTGCCCGCTGCTGTAACCCAAAAACCCACGTCCAAGCTCCAAACAATGGGAATCCACTTCTCACTTGCGCAAAATCCAGAATGTACGTGGCAGCTGAATGCCCCCTGTCCCCGATCCATGCCCTCCACAGCACCTCAGCATGGGACTTCATTTGGAAGTGGAGTCTTTGTAGCTGTCATTACTTAAGATGAGACCACACAGGTGTGCTGTGGGCCCTAATGTCAGCACAAGGGTGTCTTTATGTGAATAGGAGAGAGACAGGCAGATGGGATGGGATGAGACTCGTCACCCGGTGATAGAAGTGGAGAATGGCACAATGTGTCTACCAGCCAAGGAGCAGTGAGGGCATCCACCAGGAGCTCGAGAGACTCAAGGGATGGTCTCTCCAGAGAGCACAGGCCCGCCACAAGCTTGGCTTGAACTCCTGGCCTCCAGAACTGACAGAATACAGATTTCTATTGTTTCAGCCCATCCTGTTTGTTGTCTTTTTCTACAGTAGCCTCAGAAACTCACATACTCTCTCTATTTATTGTATTTCTACCTGTATCTGTTACCTTTTTTTGTTTTTGTTTTTTTGTTTTGGGCATCACTGCTCTCCGGTGGTGGGAGTAGGAGGCCCAGCCCCACTGCTGGAATTGAACCTCCGTCCCAATGGGCCTTTTCATCACAAAGATGTGAAGATCAGCCAAGGCTGAGTCCTGGAGCACTGCCCACTGCCTTGTCCAGTCCTGTCCTGCAGGTGGGTGAGTCCAGTCCCCTGACTACCCTGTGGTGGGAGGAAGCAAAGCTTGGAGACCTAGCCCAGGGGAGACCTGAGGATATCTGCCCAGTTCTGCTGCTTCCTGACCCCAGAGAAAGAGATTCCCTGACTCCCTCTGCTGAAAGAGGCCCTAATTACCTGGCCACTGCCCTCTCACAGAAGAAGGGAGAGATCAATGGACCCTTTGGCACCGAGTGGCTATGGACCAGCAAGGCTCAGGGTTCACAGGGAACAGCCTCAGGCTGCTCTACTGGGATGAGGCCAAGCCTGCAGGGCAGAGGCTGGTGGAGGGAGAGATGCCCACTCTCAGCCTTCTCCCCCTGCTTCTGTAATGGAAGTGCTGCAGGCCTGGCCTGCTCCCACCTACCCAGTGTGTGCTCCCCCGGAAGGCTGGCCTCTACGTGCCCCCTCCCCAGCTCCTGCGGTCTTTGGCTGCGCCGAGCAGTCCAGGCCGCCTACTCTGGCCATGGCTGTTTGTGGAGCCTTCCCAGGCAGCCCCAAGCCTCTGTCTTCCTGTTTAGACAGACAAACAAAAGCCCTTTCGGTGACCACGGGCAGGCTGCGAGGCGTCCAACACAAACCGAGGCAGTCCGCCTGGCGTCTCCAAATGCCTTGGGTTCGGTTCAGGCGGTCCCAGGCCATTCGCCTCGTCCCTGCTGCGGCCCCGTGACCGGACTCTCCACAACACAGTGGCAGATATTCCCCAAGCCTCTCCAAGGGGCCAGGGGTCGAGGGCTGGGCAGCGCAGGGAGCCCTGGAGTCCTTGGGTCCCCGCCAAGTCGAGGGCTGCCTTGGGCACTCCCAATCCTACAGAGTCCTGGTGCCAAAGGCCTCGGGAGAGTCGGGTCCAAACCCCAAGTCACGGATGGGAGAAGGGACATTCCGAGGTCACACAGCAGATCTGGGACGGCACCTTTAGCAACCACAAGCTCGGCAGGGAACCCTCCTGGAAGGCTTTGAGGAGGACCTCGCCAGGGTTTGCCCCTGGCACTCTTCCCCTGGGGCTCCGTGTCCTGAACTTCCACCATGAGGACTCCCTGCCTGGAGCTGAGCTGAGCGGGTGAAAAGCTCTTTTGGGCCAAGTTGCGGAAAGAAAGCCAGGGACAGAGAAGTGTCCCCAAATAGGCAGTGGTTGGCTGTCGTCAAGTTGGTTCTGAGGCAGGGACTCGCTGTGACAGAGCACATGGGACGCACAGGTGTTTCCAGGCTGTAATCTCTACAGAGTGGCAGTGAATCTGAGCCCACTGGAGGGCAGTGAGGGTGGTTTGGGGCTCATCTGTGAACCCGCCTGTCTCTGTAGGAGCCTGGAAGTGGATTCAAACTTGGCAATTGTGCCCCCAGGGATCCTTGGCCCAAAGCATCATAGATCTATTTTCAAATCAAAGCGCGAGCGCGCACACACACACACACACACACACACACACATTTCTAGCAGTGGCTTCAGAAACTCCTGGCCGAGGTTGCCTCTGGAGAGGAGTGCTGAGGCTAAGAAGTTGTAGGAAGAACTTTTGCGGTATGCTCCCCTGTGTGGTTTTGATTCAATGTATTTTCACTTGGCTGTGATAAAAACAAGGGGGGCTTCCAGGGCGCCCCGATTCTGTGCAGACACTGCCCTCTGTGTTTTGTCGGAACTCATTTCATTCTCCGAAAAGGCCCGCTTAAGGTATGTCATCATCATCATCATCATGACCATTTCACAGAAAAGGAGACTGAGGCATCCAACTGGTTCAAGGCCTTCCAGTCAGGAGCTGGCAGAACGAAAACATACCTGCAGTTGTCAATCCCTGAAGGGCAGACCAACAACTCTGCATCCATGTGTCACTTCATCCCGGGTGCCAGGATGAGTGAACTAAGCCAGGGGAGGACATATCTGGGAGGAGCAGGAGAAGGCAGGGCCCTGGGTCACACGCACAGCCTCCTTGTGGCTGTGGAGCCTTTGCAGTGAGCATGCCTCACAGCACTTACTCCTGCTCTGGAGGTAGGATTGAGGGTGGGGTGCTCAGGCTCTGGAGTTGTGGATCCTGGGAGGATGGGGAGAAAAGGAGGACACAAGTCTGCCACAACTCTGCTCAGACCCCTGCTTCTGACTCCTCCCAGAGGCGTGGATAGGAACCTGGGGCCTCGCCCCATCTAGAGAGAAGCTGTCTTTTAGGGTCTGCTCCTTCTGCAAGGGCAGCGTCCCCCGCCCGCAGATTCCTCAGCAGGAGGTGATGATGGTGACCGGGGTGAGTGTGTGGCACAGACAGATGGCCACAGGTTCCGAGAGTCCTCCAGAGAGTGGAGAGCCTGAGTTCGCTCTGGGGCCGCCACAGACCTGGTCAGGATGATGGCGCTAGTTCCCAGGCCAGGGCACTTTTTATCTCTGGGAACCTTCAATCTTGGGGTCAGAAAGAAATGCAAATATGCATGTCTCTAGTCTAGACAGATGATTGTCATCCACTTCCCTAAGCTCACAGTCTCCATGCCCAGTAGGGAAAGCTGACAGCTAGGGGTTCTAGAATGCTGGGGAGGCTGCCATGCCTTCTGTCCCCAGCTCCCTCCCACTCCACCGTCACCCTTCTTGGACCCCCAGACGCTTGCCATTCTGGTCCGGTGTGACCTCACCATCTTACAAAGGGTCCAGGCAACCGCCCAGTGTAATTGGCTAATATTTTCTCACCTTAATTAAGAGTCTAAATGGGAATATTGGCAGCATAGGCCCTCATTTGAAAATTGAGCCATATTCCCATTAATAGGAATGTCTAATTAAAACGTCTGTTAAAAGTCCATAACGCTAAGTTAATGGGGAGAGCCAGGAGGAATTCAATTAGGCTTTATTTCTGTAAAATTAATATTAGGAACTTTTTAAAAAATGTCCTCAACACTGATTGCTATTCATAAAAGGCCCTGTGAGCATTAGAAGGGTCTTCTCCTTAGGCAGTCTTCACGAACAGGCTGAACTCCAGCGGGGTTCCAGCAGAAGGCTGCGTGGGTGCACCAGGTCCTAGGCTGGGAAGACACACCCTTCTGCACAAAACTCCCCAACTCTCCTAACCCAGTAGGCTCCAGGCTGGGGCTCAGAGACATTGGGCAAGCAGACTCCTTTCCCCATTTGCCAGATGGGGACAGTAATTACAGTCCTAACCTGTGGTTCATAGGTGTGCCTTGGAGCATGCACTAATGAAGATGAAAGACTTTTGAGGAAATAGACTCTGTCCCAGGTGAGGATAGAGTGGAAGGGGAAGAAATGGAAGGCCATCTGTTGTTTCCTTTGACAGAGACTCATTTGGAACGCAGGGGGCACTCAGTCTCTGGCAGCCAGGGTTCATGGATAATGCCTGTGGCTTGACTCTGTTCCTATCGGTAAAGCCCTGGGATGCTGTGGTCACATGCCCAGCTGCTAACCAAAAGGTCACTTGTGAGAGCCCACCAGCCACTCTGCAGAAGAAGGATGTGACCTCATACATCTGTAAAGAATACAGGTCTGGAAAACCCTATGAGGCTGTTCTAGTCTGTCCAATTGAGTTGCTGTGAGTTGAAACTGCCTTGGCAGCTATGAGATTTTACTTTCTATCCAAACGGTGGTTGTTCAGATCCACCCGGTGGCACAGTGGGAGAAAGACATGGTGATCTGCTTCCATGAAGATCACAGTCAGGGACACACTGGGGACCTCCGTTTTTCTCTGCAGCACAGAGGGTTGCTGTGGGTTCAATCAACTCGATGGTCATGGGAGAGCTCTGTTCTGTTGTTCTTATTTCCTTATTTTGTCAGTTTGGTTTGTGAAGAAAATTGATACAAGGAACTACATTTCATTTCTATTTATTTATTCATTTCTTGGTTAAAAAGATCCCAGCCCATTTGAAAATATAAGTATTTGAATAAGAACAGTCTAGCATCCTTCTAAACCCTACACCCAATGAAGGGATCACACAGTCCATGGGGTGGGGGGAATGGGGTGAAAAGATCACAACATTTTCTTACAATCTTTTTGAAACCCCAGGCATCATTCCCCTGGCCGCATGTTCCTCTCATGTCTCCTTCCTCATCTGCACAGGTGGGAGGAGAGGTAGGCAGATGCAAGGTGGACTGCCAGACTGCTCCAAACAAATCAGTTTCTAGAAGTGAGCTCACACTCTCACTTTAAATATACAGGACTGGATGTGTTCGAGTTTCAGGAAGAGAAACACAGATGTGAAGCTGAAAAGATTGCACACAGAATGCTGCATCACAACATATGCTCTTACCTAAGAGTTCAAAGTAAAGGCATCACAAAAGTCTTTCATGTTGGGGGTGGTGGGGTGGTGCTGGGTGGTGTCTGCATCTGAGGGGAAGCTTCAAATTGGATGGTCTAGAAAGCAACACACACTGGCTCACTCGATAAGAAGAGTTATCCACTTCCAGCATCTGCGGACTTCTGGTCATTCCATGAGGAAGCCCAATGATTTTCCCCAAGATCATACACGCTTGTCTTCTTCGCTCTGATACCCCAGTGGTGGTTCTGTCACAAAGAGGTTACTTTGGTGTTTAAATAACCAACTTGACAGAGCAGATGCTCACGTCAGGAGGAAAGAGGCAAAGAAGCTGTTTGGTAGCCGGCAAAGGGAAGTGAGATGAGATGGAGTGACACAAGAGTCTCCCATTCCATTCAGACATCCCAATGACCGTGTGAATGGCACAGGCCTGGACCATGTCTTACTTTGTTACATACATGCTGCTGTGCCTTGGAGCCAACTTGATGAAAACTCACAAAACAAGAACCTCCGCCACCCCGGCTGAATGCTTAGCGTACCCACAAATACCTGCCATTAGGTGCTATTAAGTTGGTGCTGATTCCCAGTAGCCCTACTGACAGCAGAAGGAAACCCAGCCTGGTCCTGCACCACCCTCCCCGTTGTTATGTGTGAGCTGATGGTTGAAGCCAACGTGCCATTCTGTAGAGTCAAGAGCCTTCCCCTTTTTCATGGATCCTTCACTTTACCAAGAATGGTATGCTTTTCCAGGGACTAGTCTCTTATGATAACATGTCCAAAGTACATGAGACAAAGTCTTCTTATCCTTGCCTCTAAACATAGCCACGTTCAAGCCGTGCTCAAAATCTGTAGAGCTACTTCCATCATTGCTAAATGAACGCTTATTGCTGGAAGCCACGGAGATTTTTGAGGCTGTTTGTTACACAGCACTGTTGTGGTGATAGCTAGCTGATACAAACTGAGTCCAGAGCCTGTGGACTGTTTCACTCAGTCTTTAATGGTGTGCACCTCTCCTCCACCAAATTGAAGTTATTCTTCCTGAGGAGAGGTAGGTGGCTAAGAGGGATGTCTTGAATCAAGTGGAAAATCTGTGAAAGACTCCAGTGCTGGTGAGGGGCTGCACCCCCAGGGCACAATGTTGAGGAACCATCTTGGGGTTAGTGAAGCACTTGGCCATGATTGACAGCCTGGCTTCTTTGGGTTGTCTCTGAATGCCTTTTTTTCCATCTCCCTCTCCCTAGTTGGGCTTGTTTCTGGCTTCATAAACCAAGGTTGTACGGAGAGAGCAGAGAACAGGTGCCTTCTAAGCCCTGGGTCATTAAGGGGCTGTGGTAGAAATGTAGGGTCTTGCAAGCAGACTGGAAGTTCCATGGTCCAACACCCTGCCCTGACCTTTATGACCCAGCCTCCATGAATTGTGCTGGAATCTTTCCCCCCAAACCCCCAATCTCCCTTGTTTACCAGGGACTTTACATAAGTGGTCCTTTCTTCTGGAAAATTCAGTCAGCTGATGTCTCAGGGCAGATTTCTCTCTTTCTCCCTCTCTTTCTTTATTTCTTTTTCTGCATCACTACCCTGGGTGGGAATAGGAAGCCCAGCCTTGCTCCTGGAAAGCTGCTGCTGGATTTGAACTGTCAACCCTGTGGGATGTAGTTCCGCACACAACCACTGTGCCACCAGGGCTCAGCTTCACGGCAGATTTCTTAGAGTCAGTTTGACACAGGGACTCTTGTTCAAGTGACTTTTGTAGGAAGTGTTCCTAGGAGACGTCTATAGGAGAATGAGGGATGGAGGAAAAGATAGGGTCCAACACTGAGGGTTTCCTGGGAGCCTCACCTCTGCCTAATCCTACAGGGAGCTCTGGAGCATGGCTGCACCAGTGAGGTCCCACTAACATGTCGAGGGCAAGGTCTCTTATCAGGCACCCATGGAAGTTGCTCCCTCAGGATCAGATGGGTGGTGCTAAAGCCTTACATTCCAAATGAGTTGGTTCCCAGAGTTACTGAAAGCTAGGTCAATGGGACAGGGGTGAAGCTTTAGTGACTACAGCAGGGGCAGATCTGCCAGCATCCACTACCTTTGGCTACCACCTTCATTTTCTTTACTGTTGTACTTGAATGCCAATGCCTGCAGGAAGCTTTTCCTTGGCTCTGTTGGTTGGTTCTGTCTGAAGTTCTCAGCATTCTTCCATCTCCCTGGTGTGATCATCACCATACAGATGATCCCAAGTCGGTCTCAGATCAGCTCCTCCAGTAGTGTCAGCTCCAGGAATCCAGGAGGTGTCTGCTGATATTTTCAACACATGACAAACAATACTCCTTGCTACTGAGTTTATGACGGCTCAGAGGGCCCTTATAGGACAGGGTCGAACTGCCCCTGTGGGTTTCTGAGTCTGTAACTCTTTATAGGAATAGAAAACCCTGCCCCTCTCTCAAAACACTGGCTAGTGATTTTCAAACTGCTCACCTTGTGTCTAACAACTCAACATATAACTACTGTGTGCTCAGCGAATGCTTATAGAGGAACGAAAAGAGGGGAGGGAGGGAGTGGAGAAAGAAAGCAAGGAGCCTCTTAGACTTGGTTCAGAGGTGTAAAGCCCAGCATAACGCATCTTGTCAAGGTTCTTTCCTAAACAGATGAGTAAACTGAGGCACAGAGAAGTCTAGAGGCTGCTCTGAGGAGGTCAGTCAGCTGAGAAATGTCATTTGAACCAGAACGCTGTGACCCTGGGTCTCTCTCCTCTGTCAGCAGCAGTCCTGCACACACTCAGGCTTAAGCCTTCAATAAGCCAGTGACCTGACCTGGCGCCAGCAGGTAAAACCCAGGAGCAGATGCATCTGTCGCTGCTTGGAAGCAGGAGGCACAAGGAAAGGGGACTTCTCCATGGAGACTTGAAGAAAGTTCTTGGCCACCTGTTCAGCCACCAAGTCCTAGCCATAGACCAGCAAAGTGTCCTTAAAGCCACCATGCATCCTTCTCTTGATACAGACAGAAAACTGAGGCCCTGAGAAGGTAGCAACAGACCCCAAAGGTACAGCACAATGCACCTTTAGTACAGACCCAGGCCTAGGACTTTATGGTCCCACATCAGAGGCCGTGGTTCTGTGGCAGATACTATACCTGGCTGCCTCTCAGTCCTCTTTCCTACTTGACAAGACCTTTTCCAGGGAAGAACATTTCCTTATCCCTTCATCCTGCCTTGAATAGAGCTAAGAAGACTAGAGGGGAGGTAGCCATTTTGGAACCGAGACAAGGACAGCGTGCCATCCGTTCAAAGTCAAGGTGAGAAGGATGGGGAAGCTGAAAGATGAAACAGTTCTCGGACCTCGAGCAGCTGAACCACCATTGCCCCAGTTGCCACCCTCCAGGTCTCTTGTTACAGAAGAAAAAGCATCGATCAGTTTAGTTCACAGTCCCCTGCTTTTTCCTTCCTTGAATCTGGGAGCATCCAGCTCTGTTAGAATGACTAACAAGGACATTCTTTCACTCGCTCTTAAGTACTCTTGGAGACATCAGCATGCCCAAATCACTCCATTTTATAGACACAGTCCCCGTCAAGAACATGTGTGACTTCCAACTGTCTTCCCTGGAGCCTGTGCTTACTCCCAGTTTGCAGAAAAACCAAGCAGTTCATTTGGTCCCGGCTTGCACTCCAAAGGGGCCGGCAATGTGTTCTCCAAACAAACACTTTTCCAGCCCACAGTGTGGGCCCTGGGTTTGCAGAGCGATCAAATAGCACTGAATTAGGCCATGGTTTGGGAAGCGCTGGCTGCCTCCTCCCCTCCTGGTCCTTCTGGCACCCCATCCTGGGAAAACAGTGGCAGGGTCAGCCTTGGAGGGGGCGGAAGCCTGATGGGGCTCAATTACTCAATGGAAAATGGCTCCATGCTGCGGGATGCGGGGGTGGGTCTAAGAGCCAAAACCTGCCCCGAAAGACTTTGGACAGACGACAAGCTGCTTCCATCAAGATTCCAACAGAAAGTGAGAGCACCGGAAGTGGATTTCCTGCCAGCTGAGTCTACAGACCAGCCCTGCACCTTGAAGGCTGTGAATGAAGCCAGGCCACACTGGGATGCTGTGCCATCTCAGGCACCTCTGGGTCTCTGTGGAATGGGGGTCCCAATGGCAGAGGCCCCTCAAGGAAGCTAAGCTTTGGGTGTCCTATCTCACCATGATTGGATTTGACTTCCTTAGAGGAAGGTGTTCTGTCTCGCGTGAAGAAACCACTCTGAGAAGCCAGCTATCCATTCTTAGAGAAGGCCCTCTGGTCTAAGGTGCTTCCAGTCAAGAAAAGCCTTTCTACATTCAAGATCTGATCCCTACAAGAATCCTGAATAGGGGGGAGGGGGGTGTCCATTCTAGCTGCTGTAACACAGAAGGCCTTAAACGCCAGTGGCATGACATTATAAGGTGTTCCTGGGTGATTAGAGCAGTTTAACATGCCCAGCAGCTAACCAAAAAGGTTGCAGGTTCAAGCTCGCTCAGAGATGCCTCTGAAGAAAAACTTGGCAAACTGCTCCCCCAAAGGCCCAAAGGCAGCCATTGACGACCCGGAGCGCAACTCGACTTTGCTTCAACATGAGTTGACGTGGAGTAGATAGTAACTATTTTGTTTTGTTTTTCAACATAATAAAAGTTTCTCTCCCATGAAGAACCTACATGCATGGCTCCTGGTAGACTGATGGACTTTCATATGGGCACTCTTTCTATATTTGGGCTCCACCTTCCATACCACCATGCTTGCTGTTACATTCTTCCACAGATGAAAAAGGGTGAGGGAAGGTGGCCCAACTTTTTCAACTCCTTAGAAAATAGATGTCAAATAACTTGCTTAAGTCCCCTTCCCCCACCTCCTGAGTCCTAGAGCCAAGTGGACACCTCTAGTTGCCTATTAGAAGCACTACCAAAAGACTTCCCCATCTCCCTGCCGTCACCTTCCCATCCACTTGTCTTCACTCAGGGTCACCCGGACCCAGGGCCTCCTGGGGCTGTCTCCTGGGGCTTAGATTCCACTCTAGTCACAGATTCCCTCTATCCATTCCACATACTTCCCGAGTTAGTATCCTGCCTGCATGGAGCCAGCAGTGAATCATAAATCCTTGGAGGCCTGTACAGCCAAACTCCACAGTGCTGCCCACAGGAGCAGGTACTTGGAAAATGAATGAGGCAGCAAGCATTCCTCCCATACTGTGCCTGAACATGACAATATAACAAATGTCCCCCATTTTCTACTCAAGAGGCCACACAGCAATGTACTCCCTTGAGAAGGAAGGTTTGAGGATCTGGGGTCTTCAATTCAACTCTGGTGTCTATTACTTCAGACCATAGGCATCCTGAGTGTGTTGATAAGCCCTTCTGAGCCAAAGTCTGCTCCTGTGTAGAACAGCATTGTGGGAGAAGTGAGCTAGGCAGTGATGCCAGGCATCGACCTGGATTCGGGCTCACATTAACATACAGTCTCTGGGAGACGTGGTTTAGTCCACGTGATCCCAAAGGGCGTTCACTTGCCTGTGCAGATCCATTTTTCACCTCTCCACCCACCGGGCTTGAGACTTGTCATGGCTTGAATGGGGCCCCCAGCAAAGAGAAGCTGAACTCCTGGTACTTTTGAACATGATCTTGTTTGGAAACAGCCTCCATTAGCAGGAGGTCCTCCCAGAGTCATCGTGTGTCATGTGCCGCCCAGTTGAGTCAGATGCAGGGTGACTTTATAGGACAGAGTGGACCTGCCTCAGAGGGTTTCTCAGACTATGACCATGACACAACAGTCCCCGGGGCTTCTCTCCTCTAGAGTCATTCAGGGGCTGACATATCAAGCTTAGGCTCACAGATGAGCTTAACTGCTGTGCCACCAGGGCTCTGTACACTGGGGTAGAATAAGTCCTAGCCCAAGCTGAGTGAGGTCCCAAGAAAGAGGAGGGAATCCAGAGGTGGAAGAGGGAGGTTGGGATGCCCGGGAATCCGGAGGGCAACCAGAAACCAAGAGACCAGCAAGGATCTTCAGCAAGACACTAGGAAGGGAACATGACCTGTTTGACATGTTGATCTGGATTCTGAACTTCTAGAAGCAAGAGAAAATATTTCTGCTGTTTAAAACCATTTTAAAATCATTAAAACCCTAAGAGCCTAGAACAAGACAGGTGAACAGCTCTGGCACTCTGGCTTCTGGTTGGGTTTGGCCAATGGAAGACCCCAGCAGGACTGTGTCAAGTGGGAGGACACACAGGATGGAATCTTCATGCCGCCAGCTTCTTCCCCTCAAAGTCAGGGTCCCCTTTTTGACTGAACACAATGGAAGGCCCTTTCCTGGACTCTCTATTAGGTCCCCATTGGCTCATAAACCCAAACTAAACAACACCACGTAGTCAATTCCAATCCATGTCCACCCCATATTGGTTACAGCATACATACAGGGTCTTCAGGGCCTGGGGTCATTTACAAGTGGATCACCAGATTTTTTCTTCCAAAAAACCTTGGGCAGATTTGAACCACTGATAGTTTCAGTTAGCAGTCAAGCATGTAATAGGCTTAACTATCTGCACCTTCCAGGAAGCCCTTGGTTTATATCTTACTCCTACCACTGCAGACACCAGCCCAGGAGTGCCCACCCCCTTTCTCCATTTCCTCAGTCCCCTCTGCAACCTCTGTAAAGCGTCCCTTCAGTAAGATTCCCTATGAGTCAAGTGACTTGAAAACACTGCCCATTTCTTGCCAATGTACCCTTGTCAACAATTTGTATATGCCATTTCATATTTTGCAAGGGAATTTCCCCATCCACAGTCAGAAGAGCAAGCAAAATCCCAGAGAAAGTCCAGCACATGGCCCAAGGTCGAGCAGCCGAGGAGCCGCCGCCAAGACGCCCCCTCAGCATCCATTACCATCCTTCACGCGTGCTCTCTTCAGAACTGTCCAGCACAGCAGGGGCAGCAGGCCCATTTCCTCCTGGGCCAAGAGAGGAAGCTTTCTGACACAAATGATCAGAGGAGCTGGTCGTGGGAGAGGTTTCGTGCGGGAGCCAAAAAACAGCAGAGGCTGCCGAGGAAGACTGAGCTTTCAATAATAAATAAACGCCGAGTCGGGGACCTTCACTTGTCAGTCTTAGGGTGCCTGCAGCCAGCATGGGGTACCCAGGAAGTGCCCGCCCTCTCCCATGGGGTTCTCGGGTGATCCTCCAAATGGTGGGTCAGATGCGATCTTGGGAGACAGTTCTCAAATCCCAGAGAGGCGGAGAAGTGAATATTTGGGGGATGATCCCTTCTTTCATCCAAATAAAAGGGCTCTCAGAAGCTGTATCGAGTGTCTGAATTTCCTGACTGTATATTAATCCGCTTTCATGTGAATTATGCAATATTGTCACAGGCAGAAGGAGCAGCTGGACATTGGATGGGCAGCACGGGAATCAAAGAGGACCCCTGCTGTGTCCCTCACCTCTGCAGAGGTCCTCACGGGGGCTGGCCGGGTTGGGGACACCCCCTTCCTCAGGTCCGTGGGGCAGACAAAGACTGAGAGGGGACACTGGTGGGGACTGTTCCATCAGAAGAGACCACTCCCAGCCCCTTCCTGCCTTTTCAAGAGAAGCCAGAAAGCAGGTTTTTATGGGAAGTCTTCCAATTTTTTCAATATTGGCTACAAATTTGGAGTTGTAAAAAACATTAGACAGGGCAAGGGGAGCAGCCTCAGGGTGCCTGGGCCACCTCTGCAGAGGCAGTGAGTCAGGCCGCTGCTCGAGGCTTAGAAAAACTCGTGACCTTTTGCACCTTACATCCTGTTCATCCCAACCCCGCCCCCAACCACATTCAACTTCAAGGTGTGACAAAAGACATGCCAGGCCAGGAGTCTGTGCACCTGGTTCCAGTTGCTTCCTGTGCCAGTGACCTGCTTCTTCAGTCTGAGAATGGGGCGTAGACCCATCACAAAGGAGCTCATGATGGTGTCCTTGATGTGGATGTGGTTGGTGGAGGACCCTTCCAAAGTATTGAGAGCTATGACCGGGTAGAAGATGAAATGACACCCCAGGGGGACCCCCGCAGGTATGGATGATGTCCAAAACCTAATCACATTTCCAGGGAGCCCTGATGATGTAATGGTTACACATTAGGCTGCTAACCGGAAGGTCGGTCTGTAACCACCACCTGCTCCATGGGATAAAAAGAGGCTTTCTACTCCAGTAGAGTTACAGTCATGGAAAACCAGGGGCAGTCCTGCTCCGTCCTATTGGATGACGATAAGTCACCAGGGACGTATGGGCAGATTAAATGGGAATTAGATTTCCGGTCTTCGAGGTGGGGGCTCCTGCGGGAATCCTCCTGGTCCTGCTGCAGTTGTGAGTTGACGTTAACCAAGGACAGATTGTGATCCACGGGATTTTCATGAACCGAGTCTCAGAAACAGACCTTTCTGCCTCGTTCATCTTAAAACCTCCACCCAAACCTGTTCAGCATCCTAGCACCGGTGGCTGGGCAGGAGGTACCCTGACTGGGACTCGAACCTGGGTCTCCCACTTGGAGGAGAGATTCCTTCTCCTGAACCACCACTTATTCTCCTGAAGAATAACCCTCCCCAACCCTCCCCTCCCGCCAACTTATTCACAGTCCATGAGCTTTGCCCTCAGTCAGCAGTGGCCAGAGAAATGAGTCAGAACTCGGGCTGTTTGAGTAGGAAGCAATTTAATTCAGGATCCTGCCTGGGATGGTGGAAGCAAGGCTTGGGAAGGCTGCTTCTGTCTTTCTGGAAATCAGAATGTTCAGGAATGGTGCAGAAACTGCTGGCAATACCTTTGGTTGCTTATGGCTCCAATTCACGCTCCTCTCTGGAGGAAGCCTGGAAGGTCTTCTCTCCCCTGTCCTTCCCCATAGATGGAGATGCCCCACAGTGTCTTTATGTCCCCCCTACCCCACCCCGTGCAGTGTGACTGCACTCAGTCCAGCCTGCAGGTTCAGCCAGTCCACCTGCCTGGGGATCCCGACTCGGCAGAGGGGCCTTTCTCTTGCAGAGCAGAATGGGACTTCTTGCCTTGCAATGTGGGCCACCCTCTCACTGCCATCACATCCATTATGATTCATTGCAACCCTCTAGAAATGGGTCAAATGGCCTCCATGGGTTTTTAAAACTGCAATTTATCACAGGAGCAGAAAGCCCCACGTTTTACCAGAGGAGCAGCTTGTGGGTTGGAACTGCAGGTCTTTTGATTATTCGTCTGGCAGGCCTCCTCTTTCTGCAGCAGAGCTGTTAGTGTTTTGGAACTACTGACCTTGCGGTTCCCAGTCTCATGTGCAACCCACACCACCAGGGTTTCTTCTGTGACGCAACAGCCTTCAGAATTGAGCTTCCAGCCTTCGGCCTAGCCACTCTGGGTTTCACACGGGTTCTTACAGCCTCAGAGGGCCTCTTGTGTGAACCTTTCTCTCTAGCCTTCTCCGCCCAGCTCTGGGGTCATCTGGGTGTGTCTGTGATGGGGTGGCTGTTGAATAGGGACCTGACATCTGCAGTCCTTGATGGGGTATGGAGGGTTTTCCATGAGAAAGCCACACAAATCCCACAGTCTCTCAGAGGCACTCAGCCGACTCTGCAGGGGTCCTGTGGCTCTTGGCTGCGGATGCAAAGACTGTCTCCTCGGCTTCAGAACTTAAGCTGACTCTTACTGCCTCCGTGGGCTGGACTCTGTGCGATAACCCCAGAGCTAGACTCCTCAAACAAGGGACAGAGGGCAACACCCCCAACATGTACCTGCTGTCAGATGAAGGCTAAGCTGCTCTTCTCCCTCCCAGGCCTTGTCGCGGTGGAATTGTGTTTTTCAGACATGAGGTGTTAACCCTAAGGTTATCACGCAGGACCAGGGACAGAGGAACGGTGTTGCTGCTTACCAACCCCCTGCTTTCCCCCACCCCCTGGAGGTGTGGGAGTCCTCAGAGGTGGGGCTCAGAGGCAGACCCTTCCAGCTCTAGCCAAGGCCAGAGAAACCCAAGCCCTGCCACTGCCCCTCACCGCAGCTCATGATGGATTGAGACATATAATTAATATATGTCCATATATTTATATATAAAAATCCTTACAAATCACATCCCTCGAGCCAGGTCTTTAAATAATGGAAGGCAGTAGATTACTGCTTTATTAGTCCCTTCCAAAAGCTTATAAAAATTATCTTTTGCCGCTGGGAAGACATTTTATCAGAATTTATGGCAACTCGGAGAGTCTCAAGATATCAGCTCCAGAAACTAAGAAGCTTTCTGCGGTTCTCTCTGCTACAGACAGACCCTGGTCTCTGCTCTCCTTGTAAATTAAAATCTCTAACATTATCTGCTTTATGAAATAAGACACTTGGCTCTCCTGCCGTGAGCCTGCTCTTTGATTAATATAGACTCGTGCAAAAGCCATCAATGCAAGGAAGTGGTACAGAAGGGTGGGGGGTGGGCGGCAGAGGGAGAGTTGGGAGTAGGGAGAGAGGAAAACTGAAAACATACTTCCTCCCAAAGTCAGACTCAGACTTGGGGCAAGCATTTCATGAATGTCTTGGAGGGGGTTTTTGGTGGTTCTAAGGGTTAAGCAATAGGCTACTAACTATATGGTCAATCTTTCAACTGTACCCAGAGATGCCTTAGAAGAAAGACCTGGTGATCTGCTGCAGAAAGATCACAGCCAGGTAAGCTCTATGAGGGTTTTGACATGGGTTAGAACTTGGTACTCACCAAGATTGGGGGTTTCCATTATTCTCCAACAGACCTGCAGCATCTTGTATCTGTCCACATGAAGAGATGCTGGGTGGATATTCAGATCTAATTTGAATCAAAAACCTTCTAATTGAACAATTTTCCCAGTAATCCCAGTATTAGAGAGACTCAGGGACTGCCCACCAAGAGCTTGTATCTGGAGGAGTGCCACTCACATGTGGTCCCTGGGCTCACGTGGGCCACACACCTCAGAAATAAGAACAGATAATGAGAATTGAACTTAGCTCCTCTAGCAATTCGTTATTGCCACCATCTCCAGGTACCTGTCAACAGACCTGTCCTGCTAAACAGGATTCAGACAAGTTCAGATGTTCTTCATTTCCTTTTTGCTAGTCATGCAATATTTTGCGAAACTTTGTGATAAACGATTTCCTTTGTTTCATCTCTAGTGGGTTGTCTAGATGACTCCATGATTTTCCAGAAAGTTATTTGACTCACTCAAATATCATCTATCTTATTATATTGAGATGACTGTCATCATTATCTGGATTAAGTTATAGCTTACTCTTCCAACAATTTATTCTTATGATCTTTTACAAAGGCCCATGCCAGGAAATTTGGAAAGGCTAAACAACACCGTGGGTCACTTGCAAGAGAGTTAGGACTGAAGCAATGCTGGCTGGCCTCAGAGGGGACCTGGGGCTGACAATAAAGGCCTGAGCAAGAGGCAGTGGCCTTCATAGTGTGGTGCTTGGAGGAGGCCATGGCACCCCAGGGACAGATGAAATCTAGTAGAGAATGCATTCCAGTAAAGTCACTGCCCACACTCCTCATCTGTGTTCTCTTCAAATTTGTTTTTGGCTCTTTGCCACCTCTCCTGGGTCTGCAGAATCCTCATCATGTGCTACATACAGCAGTTCAAGCCAAAGAGTGAGTATTATCTCAGAACCAAGGCATTTAATAGTTGGTATGAAGTACTAGTGGTAGGGCAGCTGTGCATCAGGTAAGCAGTTTGAAGGTACCTGCCACTCCTTGGGAGAAAGATGACATTTCCACTCTGGGAAAAAGTTATAGTCTCTGAAACTCACCGCAGCAGCTCTGCTTTGTTCTACAGGGCTGCCTTGAATTGGCATCAACTCAATGGCACTGAGTGTGGTGCGTTGGTTTTAGAAGGAACCCTGATGTTGTAGTGGACTCTGAATTGGACTACGAGCCTCCAGGACAGCAACTTGTACCCATCGGCCATTGCCAGTAAGGCTTTCTTCTAGAATGATTTACAGTTTCTAAAACCCTAGGAAATAGTTCTACTCAATCCTAGAGGGTCACGATCAGTTGGAATTGACAGCAGGATATTTGGTTTTGCATGGGCCAATGTGCATTGACTGGCTGGTTGTTCAAACCAACCCAGGGGTGCCATGAAAGGAAGACCTGGTGATCTGCTTCAGCTAAGATTTCAGCCCAACTTGGACCTAGTCAGGGATTGAGTGACTGGACCTGGTACTCAGGATCATAGTCTCAGGGGACATAGGTCAACTGGCAGAGCATAGTTTATCAAGACAATGCTCTAACTGCTACTTTGGTGGGTACAGACTGGGTCTAAAAACTCATAAGCAACCATTCAAGGTACAAATATTGGCTTCTTCCCATTTGGAAGAAAGATGAGTCAAAAATCAAAAGACACATGGGCACAATTAGTCTAATAGACTAGTAAACCATGCAAACATCAATTTCCACAACTCTGAGCCAAGAACTAGATCATGCCCAGCTAGATTCTAGTTGCTCTCAAAAGGATCCCTTTAGAAGGATCAGATAAGCTTACAGAAAAACATGGAACAGAATTCAAAATCTTAAGAGTTCTTGGACTGGTGGGACACCTCCCTCACCCTCCAAGACCCTAGCCCTCACGCTTCACATCTGGAACTGAACTTACCCTATACTAAAATAAATAATCAAGTATTTAAGATAAAATGAAGCATTTACACAAGGAAAGCCACAGAGTTTGGGGAAAAGGAAAGGAAACAAGGAAAACAGGGCGTAGGGTAGGCAAGACTACAATGAGGGGATTGTATTTAAATTGTTGAGTATAGAACCCATGATCTCCTCTGTAAACTTTCACTAAAGCAGACACACACACACACACACATGCACAAAAGTTGGAGAATGATGAGAGGGTGTGTAAGATTAGATACCAGTGAACCCTAAGAGCAATTCACCTCTATAATATAAGAGGTCACCATGACCTGGAATACCCATGGTAAAAAGTTTAATACTAGTGTTGCATGAACCCTCTAAAGTCTCTGAGAACTCCCGGTAAATTAATTGGCAGCTAACCAAAATATCTCTGATGCAAACCCACCAATTGCTCCATAAGAAAAAGATGTGGCAGTCTGTGCATGAATATTATAGTCCTGGGGATTATTTCTTGACATGTCTTTCACCATGGTCTATACACTTCTGAAGACAGTGTTTTCATCTCTCTAATCTTTCTCCCAACAAATTCTGTGCTCTTTGGTTTATCACTTGTCAAAAGGGTCGCTATTCTTCAAGGAAGTAATATCTTCTCCTTTTGAAATGCTCAATGAGTTTGGGGAACAAAAGAAAAAGGCTGACAGGATTAGGAGGAGCTTCGACATGGCACCCAGGCAAGCAGCCCATACAGGGACTTCCAGTGAGTCTGGGGTCCAGGAGGTCAAATGAGAGTATTCTGGTGAGTAGGAAAATCCTCACAAACACCCCAAGAGCCCTCCCTATACAGGAGGTGGCTTTTCCCTGTATCTGCTTTGTTCCAAGCTCCAGCAATCCAGAACTATATGCCAGGGATTTCCGGGTGGCTGTGCCACCTTTGTGTACCTCAGTTTCCACTCACCAGTGCCCCTCATGCCCCTGCCTGGTCGCCACCCCAGGAACTGAACAGCTATCATGTTGAGCTCTCCAAAGCCACGACCTGACCACCACATAGTAGCTGTCCACTTGCGACTCCCATCCAGGAGAGCTGAGCTGTGCCCTTCTCCCATGGTTCCCTTCTCTCCAAAAGGCTGGATGGCCATTCTGCCTATTGGCTCTGGTCCCATTCACCAGCCACTCAGAGTCCCAGGGCCTAACCTGCTGCAAGTTTGAACATCTGCTGCTGAGAGCACCCAGCACCAGGAACTGGGTCATCTCCATCCGCAGGCAGTGGTGTCTGCAGTGTCAACAGGGCACAGTGTCCATCACTTCCAGGGCACCTCAGCTCATTTCATCCCTGACCTCTTCCTGTTTGCACAGAGTGGCACCTGCACTTCTCACTCACAATTTCCCTGGCACCATGACTTCCAGCAGCCCCCTCACCTCCCAGCCCTCACTGTGCATGTGTGTCATCTCAACCAGAGCCACAAATAGTCATGGACCAGGTCCTTTCAGCAAGCATCCAGCCCCAGTGCCATGGATAGGTGCTTCCTGGGTCTCTTTGAACTCATGAATAATTGCTGCCCTGATCCCTCCCAGCCCACACAGCAAGTGAAACAGTGGAGTGTATATCCCTGGTTCAGAGGGCACCCTTCCCCCCAATCTAGTCTAGTTCTGGAACCCAAGGGACCAGCAATCCAGTTGGGAGCTCTCCAGCTCACAACAGCCACACCACCTTAGATACCAATGGGGCCACCACCTGCCCATTGTCCCCCTATGGCCATATCATAGTACCCGGAGCTATACACCTGTCCCTCACACCTGTCCTCATTGGTGTTTTCAGCCTCTCATCACTGTTGACCACTGAGTCGCTGCAGTACCTACTTACACAGCAGTGCAATCCACAGTAGGCCACAGGCAGCCCTTGAAAACACTGTTGCCAGTAACACATAAAAAATGTAGGCCCTCTCGGT
Organism: Nesogale talazaci; assembly: GCA_004026705.1. Lineage (NCBI taxonomy): Eukaryota > Metazoa > Chordata > Mammalia > Afrosoricida > Tenrecidae > Nesogale > Nesogale talazaci. The sequence continues at coordinate 22,789 of PVJH01000605.1, forward strand.
TTTCCAGAAATATGATGCCCAGCTCTTTGAAATCATTATATAAAAAAACAGCATACCACATCACTCCCAACAAGAAAGACAAACCACAACAGCAGAACTAACAATTTTAACAGAAGAATTTGACATGGATCTCTCACAAAAAGAAATTTTCAGAAAGCTGCTTGGAATAATACAGGAAATGAGGGAAGCTACACAGATAAAGGATGCAATGATAGTCCACAATGGGGGGGAGGGGGGGTCCATACACCAAAGGGAAATACAGAAGCTAATGGATGAAGTAGAAGTAGCTACACACAGGATCATGGTATTCATGAACAGACTACAGGAGGCTGAGAATAGTAATCTTGAAGACAATCAGAGAAAGAGTTGAACAAGATAATGAAAGAGGCAGAACACCGGAGATCAATGACAGATGTTATGAAGAGGAACAACATCCAAATTATTGGTTTACTGGAACAGGACACAGCAAAGAAGTTGACAGTTAAACTAAGGTGTGAATTTCTGGGAAAAAAAAGCCTTCTCCACTTTAATTAATGAGAATCATTCACTCATACAGGAAGCAGAGAGGACACGAATTAGACTAAACCCCAGGAAGAACACACCAAGGTATAAAATTATTAAAAAATTCAACTTCGAGGAAAAAGAGAAAATCCTATGAGCAGCAAGAGAAAAGAAGACAGTCACATACAATGACCTTCAGGTTAAAATATTCTCAGACCTATCAACAGAAACCATGAAGAGGATGAGAGAGTGAGGTAACATCTTCCAAAAACTGAAAGAAAAAAACACCTCCCCAAGAATCCTCTATGTTGCCAAATTCTCCATGCTGCCAAATTATCTACTAAGATAGAAGGAGAGATAAGAGTCTTCCAGTACAAGGATATACTGCAGGACACCCAAGTCTGCAGAATATCACTGCCAACTCACTATGGCCAGAAGACTAATATCCACCAAGAACAAACAGGAGATCACCAAATAGTCCAACTCCAACCAGAAACCAATGAGCTGATAACAATCATCAAGATAATATAACCTCTATGTTTGTTTAGGTAGACTAGAGAAGAATTCATAAGCATGCATATGACTATAAGGGAAAGGTTTATATATAAGAGGATGGAACATTGAGAAAGCATCCCAACCCAGTCTAGTCCAAGGTCATAAGTCTGATATTAGCCCATAAAGCTGACACCAATTTTAAAGTCTCCTTATGACTCTTGAAACACATGCAATGACACCAGGATCATCACAGGCCAGTGGGTGCAGGGTCTTATGTATCCAGTGGCAGTAGAAGTACCTTGGTGCTAGCAGAGGTCTCCCCATGGCTCCTCATTTCCAGGGCTCAGGGTCCATCAGCAGTATCCATTAGCAGTAGAAGCATCTTAGCACTAGTAGAGTTTTTTCTGTGGCTTCTCCGGCCCCAGAGATCTGGTTCCATCAGGGCAAGCCCATGTAGCTGCTCCTCCAGCTCCTCCAGGTTCCAGGAATCAGGAACTATGAGCATGTTGTCATCTCATCTTGTCAATAGTTTGACTCCAAGAGACTGAATCAAGTCTCTCTTCTTCAAATGGGAAATACTGTGAGACTTCCCAGAATTCTCAGGAGAAAGTCACGCCCACACAGAGGCCTCATTGGCTATCTTCAGATTGGCAGGCTAGACTCCACCCCTACACTCCCAATCACGAAATTGACATCAAGCACATGATCAACACAACCTCAGAGGGAAAAGGAAGCAATAAAGAATCTCCCCTCCCCCAAAGACACAGCACAGTGATAAGAAGGGTGATAGGAAAACATGCAAAACAAAAGGCACGAGATGACAGCAATGAATCCACAGATCGTGATAATAACTCTAAGTGTGAATGGCCTTAAATCATATACTAAAATAAAAAAGATTGCAGACTTGAACTGCTGGGAAGACAAAAGAACGATGCAGAAGAGCAAGGCAGCAAAAAGCTGGTTCCTTAAAGAACAGAACTGACAGCATTCTGGTAAACCTAACCAATGAAAGGAAAGAGCAAACAACAATAGCCAGGATGAGGAATGAAACAGCGGGAATCATAACAGACCCTAAAGAGGATAATCACAAGGTACTATGAAAGTTTTACTTTAAGGAATTCAACAATAGAAGGCATGGGCAAAGACTTGGGAAAACAATCCCTCCTTATCCTATCCCAGAAAGAGGTCAAGAACCTAAACAAATCCAATGCAAAGGAAGAACTAAATATGGTTATCAAGAAACTACCCACAAAAAAAGCTTCTGGACCAGATGTCTTCACAGGAGGATTCTAGAAAGTATTCAGAGAAGAGCTGACACTGATCCGCCACCAAGAATTCCAGTGTAGAAAAGAATGGCAGACTCCCAAACTCATGTATGAAGCCAGTATAACTTTGATACCCCCCAAACTTGGCAAGGATCCCACAGGAATAGAGAACTATAGATCAATATCTTTAATGAACATAGATGCAAAACTCTTTAACAAGGTATTGGCCAATAGAATGCAAAAGTATATAAAGCATATCAACCATCAGAATCAGGTAGGATTCATTTCAGGGATGCAAGGGTAATTTAACATCCCCAAACCCCATCAATATTGTACACCACATTGATAAGGAAAAAGTATAAGGATCACATGATAACATCTACAGGTGCAGGAAACATTTGAAAGCATCCAAAACCCATTGCTAATTAATACACTCAAGAGAATAGGAATGGAAGGTCAATTCCTCAAGTAAATACTAGCTATCTGTGAAAAGTTGACAGCTAACATCATAATCAAGGAAGATGAAATCAATCCCACTGAAAAAGAGGACCACACCAGGCTATCCCTTATGCCCATTTCTATTCAATGTCACACTGCAGGCTAGCTTACCTAACAACATAAGACAACAGAAGGACATCAAAGGTATCCAACTAGGAGAGGAGCAGGTGAAGTTATACATGATTTGCAAAAAACATAATTCTGTTCATTGAAAACCCCCAAAGTTCCATAGCCAGAGTGCTGGCAGTGGTAGAGGAATATGGAAGAGTGGTAAGCTATATGATCAACAAACAGAAGTTGATTGATCTGCTAGATACATCAGACAAGACAATGAAAGCGATCAAGGAGGGAATACCCTTCACAATAGCCAACAACAAATAGAAATATCTAGGGATTTATTTAACAACAACAACAAAAGGCAAAGGCCTATACAAGGAAAACTACAAGATCTTACTATAGGAAACCCAAAACAACTTCCACAAATGGAGGAATATCCCATGCTCATAGATTGGAAGACTCAATAGAGTAAAGATGTCTGTCTTATATAGAGCACTTTATAAGTTTATTGCTAGCCTGACACAAATACCAACAACTTTCTTCCAAGAATTAGAAAAACTGACCATCAATTTCATATGGAGAGGGGAGAGGCCCAGAATTAGTAGAGAATTCCTCAAGAAGAACAAAGATGGATGGCTTGCTTTACCTAACTTTAACACCTGCTATACAGTCACAGTGGTCAAAACAGCAATGATACTGGCATAACAACAGAAACTCAGACCAATGGAAAAGAACAGAGAACCCTCAAGTAAAACCATTGACACACAAACTTCTGATCTTTGACAAGGGCCCCAAAAGCATCAAGTGGGAGGACAATGTCCTATTTAACAAGTGATGCTGGAAACAATGGAAATCCACATGTAGAAAAATGAAACAAGATGTCTACCAATCTAAGAATATTGGTCCAGGAAATACAAAGGCTAAATGCAATAGGGCAGAGTACACACAGAGGGGAACCTGAAATCAACAAATGGGACTTACTAAGGGTAAAACACCTGTGTGCATCAAAAGACTTTACTAAGAGGGTAACAAGGATACCCACAGACTGGGAAAGGATTTTTAGCAATGATAGAACAGACAAAGGACTTATTACTAAAATTTACAGTACCTTTCTTTGCTGAAAAAAAAAAGGAAAACAGTTAACCCCTTGAAAGAGTAGGCAAAGGAACTAAAAAGAAGTTTCATTAGGGAGAAGACTCATGGCCAATATACATATGAGAAAGTGCTCCCAGTCATTAGACATCAGACAAACGGAAATCAAAACAACCATGGGACACCATCTAACACCTTTGAAACTAGCCTAAATTAGAAAATCAGAGAGCAACAACTGTTGGAGGAAATGTGATGAGACAGGAACTCTCCTACACTGATGGTGGTCTTGTTGGTATATATAGTCACTATGGAAAGCAATCTGGTGATACTTTTAAAAAATGGAAATTGAGATACCTTATGACCTAGCTATCCCTCTACTATGTATATACCCATAAGAGGTAAGAAATAAATCATGGCCAGTTGTATGTACTCCAATGGTTATTGCAACACAATTTACAATTGCAAAGAATGTGTAAAACCTAAATTTCCATTGGGAGATGAGTGGATCAGTAAACCCTGACAAATACACAGCAGAGTACTATGCACCACAAACCATTGATGAGCACATGAAACACGTCTTTTCATGGGAAGAGTTGGGAATTATGCTAAGCGAAGTCAGCCAGTTACAAAAGTTACAGCATGAGTCTTCTGAGGTAAGTGTAATCAGAATGGTAGGTATAGAAAAAAATCCACCTATATTATAGCATTCGGGTTGAGGTACAGTGAGTTTGGAGGAGGTTAGACCAAATCAGAGGAGGTACATTTTAGTCCAACACAAAAAAAGGTTTAAGGGGGGATTGGAAAGGGGGAAAGGGGGAAAGGGGAAAGGGGGAGTGAAAGTGAAATGAAGACAGAGGGAGCAGGACACTAACCCACCCAGGGAGAGAGTACTGGTTTTGGCTCCACAGAATTGGGAGTGGACATGCAGACCCTACCATGGTACACCATACTATGAGGGCAACATGGCCGTGTGGAGGAATGCATGAAAAGAGAGAGTAAGAGCCAAACTGACCCCCTCCCTAGAAATAGGTGTGACAAAGTGCAACACAAAACCAACAGGGTGAGGAGAAGACCCAGCTTGCCACACCCACACGGAACCAGCCGAGGAAGGAAGAAGAGAAAGAGAGAGCCGGACTGGACCCCACACTGGCCCACCAGGCCTGAAGGATGATATCCCTGTAGGGAGCTAATAGGACACAGAGGGGACTGGGTGGCTGACAAGTGCTAGTGTCACGTTGTCTCCTGACCAGGGCAGACGGTGACAGAGGACATTTCTGGGGTCACACAGTGGGGAGGTAGTCTGAATCTCTCCACAGTGGGGTGAACCAAGAAGGGAACATAGCAGACCAGTAGCTGGAGTAAAACAAAGCTACAAAGCCTCTGAGAAGCCACCCCCCTCCTCCGCCCCCATAAAGGGACTCCAGGTCTGGAGAAGAGGCTCCTGGAAAGTCATGAAGGCCAGCGAACAAATCTGGGACTTTTGTATAGTTCTTCTCTTTTTGTTTTTAATTTTCTCCCTTTTCCTTTCCTTGTGGTTTCTTCTTTTTCTCTCCTTTCAGTCCTTTAAAAAAAATGATCAGTTTTGGCTTTATCACAGTTGGTGTGCCTACCGATGTAAAATAGGCATGGAAAGCAAGCCTTAAGAGAAAGCAACAGGAACATCAGTCCCTGGAAGACCTGGTGTGTGAGGGTTGGGGAGTGGGGGCAGTAAGCAGGCAGTGCCACAGACAGGGAAACAACTAGCTTATTAGGGTCAATAACAAGGAGGAGGTAGGAATCTGGTTGGGGGAGGGGGTGTTGGAGCAACAGCAAACTAGCTCAGAGGAGGTACCAAGAGGCAGAAATAAGGGCAAGGTGGGGAAGGAAGAAGGTAAAGGGAAACAAAAGAAGGACCTAGGAAGCAAAGCAGTGGATAGAAGTATTAACATAGCAGCGTACATATGTAAATATATTAATCCACAAAATAGAGGTATTGACCTATGTACATAGACTTATATGATGATACACTGAAGTCATGGGCTGATTTTGGGCCTCTGCTCTTACCCTCCCTCAATATAAGAACACTTTGTTCTAGCGAACTGACAGTCTGAGATGTTCACCCTCCCGACACAATAGCTCAAGACAAAACGGGTGCATAAGCAAATGTGGTGGGAAAAGCAAATGGTGTCAGGCTATTAAAAGACACAGTATGTGGGGTTGAAGTTACACAAACCACCATTCAGCAGAGAAACAACAAGCCCACGTAGAAGAAGCACATCATCGGTGTGATCAAGAGGCGTCTTAGGGACCAGATAATAGGCATCAGAAGACACATAGCAAACAAACAAAAACATATTGTTGAGAACGAGGGGTGCTGGAGCAGAAATCCAAAGCTCATCTGTAGACAACAGAACAACCCTCCCCTGTTCCCCCATTAGAGGGGCCACAGGGAAGGGATGAGTTAACCAGGGTGTAGTAAAGCATCGATGAAATACACAATACTCCTCTGGGTCCTTGAGGCTTCTCAGATCCCAGTTCGATGACCCCAATGCTGCTTCTCAATTCAGACTACACCAGAACATGCATACAGGTCTAGATAAGAGTTGGGAGCTCACGACATACAGAGCCCAGGAACAGGATTGGGAATAGTGATACCAGAAGGGAGTGGGAAGTGGGGGAGAGGAAAGAAGAAAAGGGGAAATGATCTCAATGATAGACACATAATCATATACCCTTCTCCAGGTGGGGAAACAACAGAAACCATGGGGGAGGGGAGACAGTGGTCAGTGTGAGAGATGAAAATAATAACAATTTGTAATCTATCAAGGGATTATGAGGGTGCGTGGGGGGTGGAAAGTGGGGGGGGGGGAAGAGGAGCTGATACCAAGGGCTCAATAGGAAGTAAATGTCTACAAAAGAATGAAGGCAATATATGTACAAATTTGCCTGATGTGTGAATTGTAACAAGAGTTGTAAAAGTCCCCAATAAAATCATCTTTTGATTTTAAAAAATAATGAAAATAATTACAGGACTGGAAACCCTGCAGAGCCATTCCATTCTGTCCTATAGGGTAACAATGACTCGGATTCAACTCTCTGGAAATGGGTTGCGGTTTGTCCTGAGTTCCTGGATAGTCCAAATAGTTCATGTGCTTGGCTGCTGAGAGGATCTGGAATCTACCCAGAAGCATCTTGGAAGAAAGCCCTGGCAATCTGTTTCTGAACATCGGACACTGAAACCCTATGGAGTGCAATTCTACTCTGACACACATGTGTCACCATGAGTCGAAATAGACTTGATGACAAGTGATTTACAAACCTTCCAGGTCTTATTCCTGCACCACCCTGACTTGGGAGGTCAAGAGGTGAACTGAAAGAGGCAAAAGATGAAATCAGTGAACTTGACCTGAGCAGGAAATAATTATGTGTTCAGCTACTGAGATTTCAGATTTGGTTTGTTACTCCAGGATAGCCTACACAATGTAACTTCTCAGGTTCCAAAGCAGTTTTTTTCCACATGATTTAATCTGATCCTCACATGAATCTCAGGGAAAGACGCTGGTTTCCAATAAGGAAACTGAGACCCAGAGAGGGAAAATTATTTGTTTAAGGTCGCACAACTTGTAAGTGTGACAGATCCGGGATGCAAGCTCAAACTCCCAAGCCCTGAGCCAAGAAGTTTCCCTAGCTAAATCACCCTGATTTGTCACAGGATGTTTCTGGATCTTTCTTCTTTGAAATAGCTCTTCTCTAAAGCAGGTGGCCTACAGAGAGAAAATCCGCAGAGCAAATGTCTAAGGGTGAAATTCATCCCTGCTTATTCAAGAAGCAAAGGTCCCTGGGTGGCACAAGAGTTTGAGCACAAGTACCGGCCTAAAAGTTGCTGAGTCAACCCCCCCCCCCAGCTAAAAACGTGTGGGAGGGAGAGTGGGAATATATTCACACATGTGTATAGATTTCAGAGAAGATATTTCTATATGTGTTTTCACTTTTGTTGGAAATATATCCATGAATGTGGTATATTCATGCTCATATAGAGAGCAAGGTTATGAAGACATCTTAAACATAAATGCCTTGAAGAGAAGTTTCTGGATCTGAGGGGACACCAAGATCATTTGACATAACATGGTTCATAAAGTTATGTTTTCACATCCTCCTTTGGTGAGTAGCAAGCGGGGTCCTAAAGCTACAAGAAAAAAAAAGCTACAAGAAGTGCCCTCAGGTGCCAATATCCATCTCCACTGGAGGAAGAAAGGATGGTGAAACTAGAAAGGCAATAATGGGACAATTAGTCCAATGAAGGAATGGACACACAAACAGTGGCCTCTATGACCCTAAACAAGAACTAGATGGTTTTTATCTACCATGACCAACTGCTCTGAAAAGGATCGCCTTAGAAGGTCCTGGATAGTGAGAGAAAATAAGGAACAAAACCACAGATCATAAGAGAGACCAAGCTTACCGGTTGGACAGAGACTGTTGAAACTCCCAAGACAATGCCTCTTAGTCACCCTTCAGATCTGGAACTGAACTCACCACCATGCTAGAATAGCCACCTATTTAAGACCAAAGAAACATTTTGCCAAGGACATGATACAAAATGTTAGGAGAGCCGGAGGGATGGAAACACATACGCCAAGCAACACATGGGATGAGCGATGGTATGTTGAGCAGATTGCAATGGACGAACTGAAACAAAACGTGAGTAAATCAGTGAATGTAAAACATATCATCTGCTTTGCAAAACTTCACCTAATTAAAAATAAGAACTGAAAAAGAAAGAAAACCAAAAAACAGTGGGGAAAAGAAAGAGAATGAATGAAAAGAGAACGCTGGAGGGAGGAAGAGAGGGCGGGAGCCAGTTGGCTGGTCTTGTAATCTCTCCACCAAGAAAGCTCCATGGAACAATTTTACTCTGTAACACAGGGTGGTCATGAGTTACAATAGACTCAAGGGTCCCAGGTTTTATTTCATTATTTATTATTCTGTCGGTTCTATAAAAAAGAATTATTGACAGGACATAGAAAGGTAGCGGTGGTGGAGGGATCTGTTTGAGATAGAGGTGCTACTGCCACTTCAGCTACTCAAGAAAAGGAGTCCCTTTGACCTTGTTATCTGGGCAATCTCTGGTCCTCAGGTCACTGGGGAAGGAACCAGCAGCTCACTTCTAAGGATCTACCTGAGGCAGGGTTGGCTGCTTCACTAGACAGCCACGGGGAGGTTCCAAAGGCAAATTCCACTGACCTTGGTCTCTGCTGCCTGACGTCCAGACCCACCTACTCTTAGTTACATAGTGCAGCCATAACAGCAATGTCAGATGTGGCAACTTTAACAAATAGAAAGTTGATTTCTCACAGTGTAGGAGACTCCTATTCTTGTTGAACTAATTCTGATATCATATGACAGAGAAGTGATTCCTAGGGTTTCCAAGGCTATCAATCTTAACTGAAACAGACTGCCACATCTTTCTCTTATGGAGTGATTGGGGCATGGGGGGGGGGGGGTGGCGCGGCATGGCGTTGACCACCAACCTTTCATCTAAGAGACTAAATTTTAAGCTAGTGTGTCACCAGGGCTCTTTGTGTAGGAGACTACATGTCCAGATTTACTGTCAGCTTTAGAGAAAGACTTTTTTTCTGACTTCTCTGGAGGAACGTTCTCATCTCTTCTGAGCTTCTGCTCTGGGGCAATCTTCAGCAGACTTGATATTCCATTTCCCTCATATCTGAGTGTGTATGTAATCTCTTTTATATCTCAAGAGATTGACTCAAAATACAATTTACATTAGTCTTGTTTCATTAACATAACAAAGCCAAGCCTTCCCCAAATTGAATTGTAACCAAAGGCACAAGGGTAGGGTTTACAATGCCTATTTGGGTGGGGAGCAGTGGAGGTGGGGAGAGACAATCCATAACATAACACCATAACTCTTTTTCCCAAAGAGGGTTTGGGGTAGCCATTCAAGAGAGATTTTATTTTATTTTTGTTTTTTGGTTTTTTTTTTGGGGGGGGGAGGCATCACTGCCCTCTGGTGGTTGTGTGAGCTACCTAGCCTTGCTCCTGGAGAGCTGCTGGTGGATTTGAACCACCAAATCCATGGGCTGCAGTCCCACACTCAACCACTACTCCACTAGGGCTCAGCCAATTTTATTTTATTTTTAATGCATAAAGAGAAATGGGTCTTAGGGCAAAGTGAGGAATTATTGCTGCATTTAGTTGTTCTAAAAGTAACTCCTGGGGCTAGTTATCTGTTCATTCCTGGGTGCTGACTCAGTGTTCTGAAATGGGCAGACTTCAGGTAAGGCTCAGAAAACCAAAATGGCTAATGAGACCTTAGAAGGGAAGCCCACAACAGATTATCCCAGTGCCTGGTAAGGCACAATTTCCCAGCTTGTTTCAGGCCTGGGTACCCTAGGGGATCCCACTGTGTCCAGAGAAACTCTTTTTATCAGGCCAGTTGAGTCAGTCTAAGACAGTTCATGGATACAAATTCATCCTGCTAGTTGATACAACGCCTCACTGATACTTTATGTTAACGTTGTGTGTCAACTTGGCTCTGGTTTGGTTTGAGCACTGATGATGTAATCATCATCACCATGATAAGATCTGAAATAATGAAATCACACCCATGATGAAATCTATTATGAGCAGCCAATCAGTTGAAAGGAATTTTCCTTGGAGGTGTGGCCTGTATCAAATACATATGGATATTTTAGTAAAACTAGATAGCTTTTTGCTTTCTCTGGATCATACATGAGGCTCTTATTATCTGACCTCCAGGTCTTGGGTCTTGTCTATATGTTTGTTTACTAAACCTTGAATTTAATAGTGATTTTACTAATTGAAGTTGAAATACCAGACCTGTCCTTGTATACTGTTAAAGTACGTACCAAAAGTTTAGAGAAATTGGATGTTAGAGTGGATTTATCAGGTTAGTCTATAAACTCACATATGGAGTTCCTGAAGGACACATCTTTCACCACAATGGCAAGAACACATTTGTGAAATTAGTCCCAGAATCCTTAAAGACTGCTGCAGTTTCTATTTTGACCATGGGAGCTGCCCTAATTGAATTAAGACACCTAAGTCCAATGGGGCTAATAAGATTCCATGGCAGTACTCTCAGTGTGAGTACTTCATTGACAAAGACAAGTGCTTACTCTAATGCACAACAGAATCAAAGCAGAAAACATAATGATCTGACTTGTATAACTTAAGGTGTTGGATACTTAGGTATGATGTCCCTTCAAGTGAAATAGACAGTACCCTAACAAATATTGATTTAACCTTTATATGTTGTTTCAGATGTGGATTCATTGCTTGAAAAAATGAATACATCTCTTGGTACTAGCTATGCAGCTACTGATCTGACCAGTGCTTTCTCCACAGTTCCAATTTTGAGAAATCACCAGAAGCAATTTTCCTTCAGCTGTTGTGGTAGTTATATAATCTGGTGTCAATTCAAGGATTCAGAATGTCAATTAGGTCATAGCCAATGAAGCCTCTGTGTGGGCATAGCCTTCTCATGAGGATTCTGGGAACTCCTGTATTCCTTCTTGGAAGTAGGGGATACACACACTCTCTCTTGACTCATGCCCTGTGAGACCTCATAGAGGTCTCCTCATAGAGGAGACACATTGAGAGAGGCTGATGAAGGCAGACCTCTGGAACCAGAGAAGCCATGTGGAAATCCCTGCCAGTGCTGAGATATTTATAATGCCACTGGATCCACAAGATGTCCCACTCATTGGCCTGTGATCTTCCTGCATTCAGTGTCATTACATATGTTTCGTGAGTCTCAAGAGGACTTTATAGATTGTTATCTGACATATGGGGTAATATCATACTGATGGACTTGATCTAGACTGGGCTGGGATATTTTAAAAATATTCGATTGCTCCTGCATATAAAGCTCTTTCCCATACACATGAGAGTCTATGAATCCCTCTAGGGATTATCAATATATTGATTGCAATCTACTAGTTGGGTGCAAATGTAGTATGGATAGATAGCATGGTATTAAAAATAGATGGGTTAGGGTTAGGATGAGGTTTGGTGCTAGACTAAGGGTTAGGGTTAGGGTTAGACTTAAGAGTTAGGTCAATCATGCTCAACATATTGAGCACCCCTGGACTCACACAGCTGTCAAGCCCAGCAATACACTGTCCTACCTCAATGACATATCAACCCTCCAACACTATGTCATATTTTAATTCTGAGGCATATCAATCACTTTTCCCTTCAATAAAATGCCAATCTCATCCATTACTTTGATGTGCCATAGTGAGGATGGGGTAACAATGACTCTAGATTTATTCTTAAAACATCTGCATGCTAAACCAAACTAAATCAAACCTATTGTCATTGACTCTATCTGTTCTGGCTCATAGTGTCCATATAGAACTGAGTCAAACTCCCTCTTCGTGTTTTTGAGGCTATAAATGTTATAGAAGCAGAAAGCCTTCTCTTTCTACTATAGAGTGTCTGACTAGTGAATTCATACTGTTGGCCTCATGGTTAACAGTCCAATATGCAACCTGCTATGCCCTCAGAGTTCCTATGTGTGCGCTGTCATTGTTAAGTACTTTCAAGTTGTTCAGACCTATACATAACCTATAAACAGAAGAACAAAACACTGTCCATTTCTGCACCATCACCATATTCATTGTTATGTTTGAGTCCACTGTTACAGCCACTGTGTCTCTTCATCTCCTTGAGAGTCATCCTCATTTTCAATTACATTTTATTTTACCAAACATGATGTTCCTTTCCAGGAAAGGTCTTTACTGATAACATGTGAGAATTACTGAAGAATGTGAGATATGTCTTGTCATCTTCTCTTCTAAGATGCTTTTTGAATATACTTCTTCCTGTATTGATTTATTTGTTATGCTGGAAGTACATGGTCCTTTCAGTGTTTTCCAACACCAAAACTCAAATACACCAATTCTTCTTCAGTCTTCCTTATTCATTGTGAAACTTTCTAATGGGTATAAGACCATTGAAAATGCCTTGGCTTGAATAGTTGCACGCTAGTCTTAAAGGTGATATTCATGCTCTTCAACACTTTACAAAGGTTGTGCAGCAGATTTGATTTCTTGACAAATTGCTTCCATAAGCTTTGACTCTGGGCACAAGCAAAAAGAAATCTTTGATAGCTTCTATCTTTTCTCCATGTATCCTGATGTTATCATCTATGGATCCAATTGTGAGTATTGTTGTTTTTTTTACACTGAGTCCCAATATAAAAGGCTGCAATTCTTGATCTTCATTGCCTTGATTTAGTAAGTGAAATTGTATTATCTATGTATCACAGGATGTTAATAAGTCTTCCTCCAATCCTGATGCCACATTCTTCATATAATGCATATTTGCTTAACATATATATTGAATAAATGTTGTGAAAGGATACAAACCCAGTGTACAACTTTCAAGATTTTAAATGACTTAATGTTTCCACATTTCCATTTGAATGGTTGCCATTTAGGCTGTATATACATAGCATTCTGGAATTCATATTTTTCTCAGTGTTTCCTTTAGCTTATTATGATTCATCTACTTAAGCAAATATCTTTCTGGTATTCTCTGCTTTCATCCAGAAGACATATGATGGCATCAAAGATACCCTCATGCTATCCCCCTTTCTGAATCTAGTTTGGATTTCTAGCAGCGACATGACAGTAAACTGTTGCAACCATTATTGAACTATCATCAACAAAATTTTAGTTGCATGTGATATTAATGATATTATCAGATAATTTTTGTTTTTTATTCGGCCACTTTTCTTTGGAATGGACACACATGTGGATTTCTTCCAGTCAGTTGGCCAAGTGGCTATCTTCTAAATTTATTAGCATAAGCCAGTGAGTACTTCCAGTGTTTCATCTGCTTGTTGAAACATTTTAATTTGTATTCCATCAATTCCTGAACTCTTGCTTCTGGCTAATGCCTTCCGTGCAACTTGGACTTCTTCCTTGACTATCATTGATTCTTGATCACATATATGCTACCTCTTGAAATGATTGTATGTCACCAATTCTTTTTTTTTGTTTTGTTTTGAGGTTTTTTTGGTATACCAACTTTGCATGTTCCTATCCTCATTCTTTTTGCTTCCTTCATCCTTCAATATTTTGCCCATAGAATTCTTCAATATTGCTACTTGAGGTCTGGATTTTTTCTTCATTTCTATCAGTTTGAGATATGCTAAGAACATTCTTCCTTTTATGGTTTCTAGTTTCAGATCTTTGGTTTACCTTATTTCTTGAAGTGTCCTTCAAAGTTTTCTATTAGTTCTTTTACTTCATCAGCCCTTCCATTTACTTTATCTGCCTTCATTCAAGAGCAAATTTCAGAATCTCTTTTGACATCCACGTTGATCTTTTCTTTCTTTCTTTTTGCTGTTTTAATGGCCTTTTGCTTTCTTCATGTGTGATGTTCTTCATACAATTCATCAGGTCTTCTATCACTAGCGTTCAATGGGTCAAGTCTATTCTTGAGATATTCTTGAAATTCTGATGGGATATACTCAAGGTGGTGTCTTGACTCTTGTGGACTTGTTTTGATTTTCTTTAATGTCAATTAACGGTCTGTTTCACAGTCAGAACCTGGCTTCACAATGGCTGCTAATGTTGAACTTTTCCATTGTCTCTTTCCACATATCTAGTCACTTTGATTCTTATGTATTCAATATGGCAAAGTCAAGGTGAACAGTTGCCATATCTCACTTAAAAAGAATGTGCAATGAAGAAGTCGCTGGTCTTGGAAAATTCTATCATGCAATTTTTGCCTCATTTTTATCAACAAGATCATATTTTCCAACTATTGATAATTCCTTTTGTTCCCCACTTTTGCTTTCCAACCACCAAAAATTATCATGTCTGGCTAATCCAGAAGGAAGAAGTTGATAGAATTCTTCCATTTCTTCACCACCAACTTTAGTAGCTGATGCATAAATTTGAATATTAGTTGAACTCATTGGACTTCTTTGTGGATGTATAGATATAATCCTATCATAGACAGCATTATACTTTAAGGTAGGCTGTTAATTATTCCTTTTGATAATGTATGAGATAAGATTCCTCTTGAATTTATCATTCAGAGCATTGTAAACCATATAATTTTCTGATTTAAAATGGCCATACTAGTTCATTTCCATTCACTAAGCCTAAGATATTGATCTTTACGTGTTTTATTTCATTATTGATGACTTCCAATTTTACTAGATTCATACTTTGTACATTCCATATTCTGATTATTAATGTATTTTGCAGGCATTTCTGTTCATTTTGAGGTGTGCAACATCAGTAAATGAAGGTGCTTAAATCTTTATCCAATGTTATAGTGGGCTCTATTTGGAGGGAGCAGCCCTGACACAGTCATATTTTGATTCCTTTCCAATCTGAGGGGTTCATTTTCTGGAACTATATCTGACAAAGATCTGATAATATGTTTTCAGAGTTTAATTTCTCAGAAGTGGACAGCCTGTTTCTCCTTCATGGCAGAGGGCAGACAACTAACCTTTAAAAAAATTAGGTACCTCCAAACTCAGTGAAAATTCTAGGTTCCTGTGGTATAGGACAAGTCAAGATCTTTATACTTAGGTGAAGGATACATAAATGCATATGGCCTGGTGTGGCAGTCACCTAATCTGGTGTCAATTTGAGGATTAAGAGTGTAGGGGTGAGAAACTCTGGTGGCACAGTGGTTAAGCATTCCACGGATATCCCAGAGGTAGGTGGTTCAAATCTGCCCAGTGGTTCCTGGCAATCTGCTCCCATAAAGAATGTAGGGGTGAAATCTAGACTGTCAATCTGGAGACAGCCAATGAGACTATTGTGTGAGCATGTCTGGAAATTCTGGGGCAGCTGATACTTCCTTCTTAGAAACAGGAGATACTCTCTCACTTCTTTGGAGACACTAGTCTAACAAGGTTGACTCCCTTTGAAACATCTCTAAGGAGAATTTACATGGACCTATGTGATGGAGTCAGATATCTGGATCTAGAGAAGCCATGTGGAGGTTCCTGCTAGCACTGAGATGCTTACGACAACACAGGATCCACCGATATTCTATCCAATGGCTTGTGATCATTCTGCATTTGGTATCATTGCATGTGTTTTGTGAGTCTGAAGAGGACTTTATAGATTGATATCAGATTTGTTTCTCTAGTCTCTCCAGACTAACACACCTGTCCTGGCGGATCACATTGGATTTTGGAGACAACATATCTCTCACTTGTATGTGCTGCTCCAGTCCATTTTTGATGTGGCTTAAAAGTCTGCTTATTTTGGGAACCAGAATAAGTACAGGTCCTTCAATAGGTTCAGGCTGCCTCAAAAGCTGCTCTGCCCTTGGACTATATGATCTAGCTGATCCAATGGTGCTTGAATTGTCTGTGGCAAATAGAGATGCAGTTTGGAGTCTTTGGCATGTCCTCTTGGTGAATCATAGTCTAGTCTTTAAGATTCTGAAGCAAATTCCTGGCATTCTCTGCAGATACTGCTCTCCTTTTGAGAAACAAAAGGCGTGTTACTGGACCATAGTGGAGACTAGTCATCATTTGTTCTGAATTGTCCAGCATGACCTGGGTGTTGGTTGATTCACAGTGTCATAAAGATGGATGTGCATTGCAGCAGCACAGAGTTAAATGGAAGTAGTATATATGAAATCAGGTTTGAGTGAGGCCTGAAGGCATCAGTAAACTCATGAGGGAATGGCACAGTATTCCTGGGGATCATTCCAATAATATTACCTTATTTTTCCCAGTATTGGTCTCATGGGGATTTCCATATGATCAATTGGCTAAAGAATCAAAACACGTGCCTTGTTTCCAGATGCTATGTATGATATGCAGGTTCCAGTCTAATGTGAACAACAGTTACACTTCAACTCCTCTGAAACCTCCCTGAGGACAGTGGTGAAGGGAAATCCCCCCAACTGACAGATCTTTGAGTGTTCATTTTAGGTGGAAGGATAAATAACCAGATGTGTGATGGTACTATATTCTGTGGGAAGTAGTTTGGCTGAATGGCCAGAGGCTTAAAAATCATTATTGGAAAATGGGTGACAAGGAGGCATAAGGAAGAATATATCGATGGTTTTCTCTGAATGCACCAAAGAAGTGAAGTTATTTGTGTCTTGTGAGAATGTTCACACTAAAGAATGATCATACAGAGAAGAATTTTAACAATTAAGCAAATAGGATGACATGTTCCGTGAAAACCAGTCTTCTACATTATGAAGTTCTGTTTTTGTCAATGAGCTCATGAACAAAGAGGTTATCTGGAAGGGATGAAGGGCATTCATAGTCTTAAAATTTGGACTTCCGCTCACCATGGCTGATTTTCTGACTTGGCTTCAGCCACTGCTGAGTAGCCAATCTACCAACAACAGATATTAGCACTAACTTTATGATATGGAACCATTCTTTGGGTCATTTCTTGGAAATCTGGTGTCAGTCTGATGATAATTGGACCACTTCTGTTGTGAAAAGGGCTGTTCAACTAGACAAGTTTCCCCTTCTTTGAATATAATGCTTCTGCCAAAATTACCATCTGCTGTCACACAAAATGCCTTATCTACCATCAAATCCCACCCAGTATTCCCTCAGATCAAAGGACTCACTTCACAGCAAATGAAGTGCAGCAATAGGCCCATGCTGATGGAATTTTTTCCAGAGTTCCCATCATCCTAAAGTAGTTGACTTGATAAAATGAAGTAGTAGCCTTAAAAAGACATAGTTATGATGTTATTTAGGTTGGAAGCCATTGAAGGGTATTCTTCAGAAAGCTGTATATATTTGAAACTGGCCTCCAAAAGATAGTACCATTTCTCCAATAGTTAGAACTCACATGTTCAGAAACCAAGATATGGAAATAGGTGTACTACCACTCACCATAACCCATAGTGACCCACTCACAATTTTTTTTTGCTTCCTAACCATTTGCTCATCTGTCTGAGAGTCTAGAAGTCTTAAGTTGTATGAGAGGAACACTCCCACTTGGAGACACAATACAAATTTCATTGAACTGGAAATTAAGATTGCCAACTAGCAGGTTTGCCACATCATATCTCTGGATCAACATGTGAAAAATGAAGTCAATCTATTGCCTGGTGTGATTATTTATGATTATAAAGAAGAAATAGGATTGACACAATATAGAAAGAAAAATATGCCTGGAATAGACAACATTCCTAAGGATATATATTAATATCTACTAATGTTCTTTACCTTCTTGTTAAAGGAAATGGAAATATGCAACAACCCAATTCCAACATGATTGTTAATTGCTCAGTCTTTCAAGAATGAAGGTTGGGGTCACTCCACTAGGCAAATAACCATGGCCAGTTAGAAGGGCTTATTGATGACAGGGAATAAGGATTGAATGGTGTGTTAAAGCAGTTCTAAATAACAGCTGTGACCTCATAAAAGAGAAATGTAATTATCATGAGTACTTCTTCTTTATATATGTGCACCAAATATTTTGTATAATCAGGAGAGTGTGTTATTGATTATAACTATATTGTTTCATATTAGACAGAAGTGTAATCTTAGAACTGTTTTTACCTGAAATCATGTATGGTTTAAAGAGATATGTGCAGGTGTCAAGTTGCAAAGCATGGACCCTGAAGGTTGAGATTGTGTGTCATCTTGGCTCTGGTTTAGCAATTATATATTGTAGTTTCCCCCCGTGATGTGATCTCTTAGAATGTAATCATATCCATGATGTTTGCTATGAGTAAACATTCCATTGAAAGGGATGGTCCTATGACATGCACCCAGCACTGAAGATATACAGACATTCTGGAAAGCTAAATAACTTTTTGCTCCTTGTGTATCCAGCATGTGGCTCTTACCTGCTTTTCAGTTCTTGGGACTGGAGGCAGCAGTTGAGTTGCTTGCCTATCTAGGATCCATTAACTCCAGTAGCGCGTGGGCCAGCAGCCTACCATCATACCTGTTGCTTTTTGATTTGCCAACCTCCACAGCCCATGTATCAACATTCTCCTGTTTGACTTGCTGACCTCAAGGTACCAGCCACTGCAGTGAATGGGTCAGGAAAACCTTCCAAGGACATAAGACTTTCTGGTCTCAACAGTTGTATGGGTCATTCCTTTGCAATAAAACACTCTTTGTTGTACATACCAGGTTAAGACATATATTTCTACGAGATTTTGAAATCACTTTTCAGTCTATGAGAGTTCCTGGGCAGTGCAAGTAATAAACACATGGACCTACCAACCCAAATACTGGATATTTGAGTCCATCCACATATAGCTATGAAGGAAAATCTGGTAGTCTATTTCTAAAAAAAAAAAATCCATGAAAAAAAAATCATCCATGAAGACACTGTGGGGCATAGCTCTACTGTGACACACTTGGGATTGGTGTGACTCAGTCAAGATATGAGACTTCCAGTGAACAACCATTTCCCCAGACTGCTGTTTCAAGTAGTCATAAGCCCAGACTCACTGAGAGTCTCTGGAAACTATCCACAAGATTTCACACTGGAGTTCTCCTTTATTCTATCCTCCCTGCTCCTACAGGCCAGGAATGGGGTGACTGCATTGACCATCCTATTTCCTCCTCTCCCCAGCTCCACACCTGTCAGTGTGGGTAAAAATAGATGACTAAGTAATAATGTGCAACAATTGAAGAGCCATGCTGCTGGGATATTGGCTGGTGGCAGAACACCAGCTCCCCAGAGCACACACTGGCAGTATCATGCAGAATAGAGACAGGAGAGACACAGGAAGGAAGCTGGGGGAGAATTCAGTTCCAGTTAGCCCCAAACCCACTTCACTGAACTGGTCCTCTTCCCTGGGGGACAGCAGCAAAATCCCAAATCAAGGTGCCCTACAAGCCCATTATACAAAGGGGGAGAGAATTTTTTTAAATGCTTTCAATTTCAGTCTGTAATCCTTTGTGTAACTTTGAAAGTAAGCTGCTGGAGAACTGTACTCTAGTGTAACATTAACATGGCAAGACAGCCAGAACTTTAATGTACAGAACAAAGTCTAGTAATTAAACATAACAAAACAGGAAAATTATACATGTTCTGATAGTCACAGGCCAAGCCCAAAACTGACTTTAACAGTTCTGGTTTCCACAGAGCATATTTATAAGGCTGCAAATTGTGGTCATACAGTCCCCATGTCAGGCCTGTGTCTGGGTTTCAGTCTCACCCTAATCAAACCAATGGCAAACCTACAGTCTCCTGCCTCAGCACAGACTCTGAGGCCCTTCAGTGCCTGTGGCCAATGAGTCATGGTGGCACCCTGTCTACATAGCAGTCTGACTCATCACCATAGTAGGCCACATGTAGACATCAAAAACACTCTTACCAATTACCCACAGAAAGAACTCAGGCTCTGTTGGTATCCCAGAAACAAAGCCCCCAGTTTCCAAACAACATGAAACAGCAACATACTCCAACACTTGCAACAACAACAACAACAACAAAACAAAATGCAAAAGCCAAGGAAGTAATAAACTTAACTACATTCATAGAAGAATCAGACATTGACCTGACACAAAAGAAATCTTCAGCATGCTGCTTGGAGTAGAGGATATGAGGGAAGCAACACAGGATAAGGATGCAATCATAGAGGAGATGAAGGCTAAAATAGAGGGGATGAAGTTCATGCACCAATGGGAAATACAACAACCAATGAATGAAGTAACAGAAGCAAAACACAAGATCATGAACTTCACCAGCAGACTAGAAGAAGCAAAGAATCACACCAGCAACATTGAGGACATTCAGGCAGACTTCAACAAACAGAAAAGACAGCAAAATAAAACACTCAAAGAGGCAGAAGAAAACCTGAGGTCAATGACAGATGCTATGAAGTGGAACAATATTAGAATAGTGGGTCTATCAAAAACAGATACAAAGAAGAAGTCAACAACTAAATCAGGAAGGGAATTTCTGGAAGCAATCTTCCCCCATCTTAATGAATAAGAGTCAAGCACTCATACAGGAAGAAGAGAGGATACTTATTAGACTAAACCCCAGGAAGAACTCACTGAAACACATAATAGTTAAATTATACAACTTTGAAGAAAAAGAAAATTTTAAGAGCAAAACAGTAGTCACAGAAAATGCTGTTGTAGTAAGAATATGCTCAAACCTATTAGCAGATACCACGAAGTGGATGAGAGAGTGGATTAACATCTGAAAGTTGAAAGTAAAATTGCCCAGCTGAGGATCTTCTACCCGGCCAAACTATCTATTAAGATAGATAGCAAGTTACAAGTCTTCTAGGACAAGAAAAAACTCAAAGAATATGCTATAAAACACCCAACCCTGGCAAAATCATTGCTGACTCTATATGGCCATAGGATCAACAGCCATCATGCCCAAGTTGGTGACGACCACATAGCTCAACTCCATTCAGAAGTCAACATGCGGAAAACAATTGCCAAGATCCAATTGAATCAGAGAGAAAAGAAAGCAAGAATGTTCTTCACACAAAAACAGCACACTGATATGAAGTGACATAGGAAAACACCCAACATAAATGGTATGAGAAGACAGCAATGAATCCACAGATGGTGATAACTCTGAAGATCAAAGACCTAACTTGCCCCTTAAAAGACAAAGGTAAGCAGACTGGCTCAGAAAATATAATCCATCAATCTGTTGCCTGCAAGAGACACATCTTAAGCTCACAAACAAAAACAGAATAACAAGAAAAGACTGGTGGGAAATATACGAGGCAAATGGCAACTTATAAAAAACAGGGTTTGCAATCTCAATACCTGACAAAATTGGCAAAAAGGTTCAAGTGATAATAAGAGAAAAGGATGGGCACCATTTAATGCTAAAAGGAGCAATAGACCAAAAATCAATGAGCAACACACACACACACACACACACACACACATATATATATATATATATATATATATTGAATGAAAGACCCACAAAATTTGCAAACTTCTGTTCAAAAGATGAAAAAGGATTCACAGAGTCAGCAATCCTGGTAGGTGACTTTATACACTGCTATCATACAGGAGAGCTCATACAGAGGGATCCCTGGGTTAAAAGCTCAGCAAGGAGGCTGAGCTAAACACTACAATTAGGTGATTAGACCTGATATGCATTTATTGACCTTTCTATCCAAATGCAAAAAAAATCACATTCTTTTTATTGAACATGGCTCATTTTCAAAAATGGACTACATTCTGCGACACAAGTCAAACCTGAGTAAATTTAAACAAATAGAAATCACTCAGACATCCCTCTTGGACCACCATCTCATAAAGCTGGAGATCAATAAAAGGATGACCCCCCAAAAAGGGCAAACGATGAATGAATAATGATCTCCTTTGATCCGAAAGAGTAATGGCCCAGATTAGAGAGGATATTGGGAATTTTCTGTAAACCAATGAGAATGAGAATCGAAGACATCCAAACCTATGGGATACAGCAGTTATAACAAGAAGTGTGATAGAAATGAATTCATATATGAAAATGAAAGAGAAATATATGACTGATATACTAACACAAAACCTTCAGCCACTAGAACAGAGTTAACAGAACAACCCCTCCAATAGCAAAAGAAAATAAATAAGAAAAATCAGGGCAGAGTTAAATGAGTGGAAAGATAACAGAACAATGAGAAAAATCAATGCAGCAAAAAGCTGGTTCTTTGCAAGGATCAGCAGAATAGACAGATTGCTGGCAAACCTAACCAAGCAAAGGAAGGAGCAAACATCAGTAGCCAGGATCAGGAATGAAACCAGGAAAATCAAAAGGGACCACAGCAAGATTAATAGGATAATTAAAAAAATACTATGAAAGTCTATGTTCTAATGAGTTCAACAATGTGGAAGACAAGGACAAATACTTGGAAAAACAATCTCTTCCTAGATCATCCCATTTAGAGATCAAGAATCTCAACAGACTCAAAGCAAAAGAAGAAATAGATGTGGTTATCAAGAAATTACCAATGAGTAAAACTCCCAGGCCAGATGGCTTCACACAAGAATTTTACCAAGCATTCAGGGCAGAGCTGGCATTGATCCTCCAGAGAAGAGGTTCCCTAACTTATATGGTCTACTGTCCTTGTAAAAAAAATTCCTCATGACCTTCCTAGCAATGAAAACCTTTTGTACTCCAGACCCGAAGCCAGGATAAAGTGTAGGTTTCTGCTCTTACACTGCTGTTAGATCATTCAATACACCACTGGGGCTGGTGGTGCCCACTTTGTAAAACTAGGCTCCAGAGCATACAATATGATGGCGAACTCCCAAACTCATTCTATGAAGCCAGTATAACTTCCAGTGGGTAAGGATCCCATAAGAATAGAAAACTGGGGCTGAGCCCTGTTGGCGTAAGTGGTTCAGTGCGGGACTGCAGCCCATGGGCTTGGCGGTTCAAATCCAGTGGCAGCTCTCAGGAGCAGCACTGGGTAACGCCTACGACCACCAGAGGCAGTGATGCACACACACCCCCCTCCCCCAAAAAAAAGAATAGAAAACTACAGACTGATATCTCTAATGGGCATAGATGCAAAAATTCTTAACAAAATATTAGCCAATAAAAGACAAAGGTATATAGAGCATATCATTCATTATGACCAGGTGGGATTCATTCCAGGGATACAGGGATACTTCATAAATTCATAAACATTATTCACCACATGGATAAGAAAAAGGACAAGAATCACATGATAACACCAATAAATGCAGAAAAAGCATTTGATAATATCCAACACCCATTACTAATTAAGACACTCAAGAAGATACAACTGGGAGGAAAATTTCTCAAGTTAATACAAGCAATCCATGAAAAGCCAGCTGCCAACATCATAATCAATGGACAAAAGATGAAAACAATCCCACTGAAAATGGGAACCAGACAAGAATGTCCCTTTTCTCCACTTCTATTCAATATTGCACTGAAGCTACCACATACATCCTAGCTTACAACATATTGAAGCAGAAGATCATTAAAAATATCTGGCTGGGAGAGTAGGCGATGAAACTATCACTAGTAGCAGACAACATGACTCTATCCAAGGATGTACATGTCATTCCAACACAAGAAAGGGGGCGGGGGGAGGAGGAGAGAGAAAGGGAGAGGATGGGAGGTGATGGCACTAACCCCCCCAAGGGGGGGAATTTTGGTTATGTCTCCACAGAATCGGGAGTATGCATGCAGACTTTACCACAGAGTACATAACCACACGAAGCAAAGTAACTACATGGAGGAACACGTGAATAGAGTGGAATACAGGCAGACCCCAAATAGAATCAAACTGACCCTCTTCCTAGAAGTATGTGTTACAGAGGAAACCAGTAAACGTACAGATTGGGGAAAGCATTAGGCTTACCATACCCACACAGAAGCAAATCAAGAAGGAAAAAGAGAGTGTGACGGTCTAGACTCCATATGGGCACACCAACCCCTAAAGTCTATGTCCCTGCAAGGAGCTGCTAAGGCAGAGAGAGGACTGTACAGTCGACAACAGCTTGTGACATGATGTCCCCTCGCTGGAGCATATTGTGACAGAGGACAATAATGGGGACACATGGTAGAGAGTAAGTCCGGTCTGAACCCCCCATAGTGGGGTGAACCAAGAAGGGAACATAACAGATTAGAAACAGGAGCAAAGAAAATCCACAAAACCCCTGAGCAGCCCCCCAAATAGACTTCAGGTTAGGAGGGGCGGTTCCTGGAATCCCTGCAGGATGACTGGGGAGATAATCAGGTCAATGGACAGACCTGAAATTCTAAGCTTTCTCGTTTTTGGCTGGTTATCTATCTATCTGTCTTTCATAATCTTTCTATCTACATACACGCATATCTTTTTCCACTCTTATTTTTATTCAGTCTTTTGTTTCCTTTTGTATTGTCTATGCTATTGGTTTGCTTACCTATATAAGATAGGCATGGAGAAAGCAAAAGGACCAATGGTTCCAGAAGGACTTAGGGGGAGGAAGAGGCAGGGGAAGGGAGCACTGAGCAAACAACCCCATAGTCACGGTAACAACCAGGGAATTAAAAGCAACAATTAGAAGGACGTAGTGATCTTGGGGGTGTGGGAGCAACAGTAACCTAGCTGAGCAGAATAACTAAGAAGCAAAAGAAGGGAAAGCATGATGGCGGGGCAGGTGGGAGGTAAGGGAAACAGAGGAAGTATCTAGGAAATAAAACTGTGGATAGATGTATAACAACCTGACATCCTGTGATGTCACCCTCCTAGCATGATCACTGTAGACAAAATGGGTGCATAAGCAAATGAGGTGAAGAAAGCTAACAGTGTCTGGCTATCTGGAGTTTTAAAGTATTGAAGTTAAAAAAATGGCCACCTAGCAAAGAAGCATTAAACACACTTGGAAGAAGTACATCCATCAGGCCTGTGAAATCATGAAGTGTTAAAAGGATCAGGTAGCAGGCATCAGAGACACAAAACAAACAAGCAGCAAACATATTGTTGAGAACGAGGAGGGTTGGAGCAGAGATCCAAAAGCCACCTGTAGAAAATGGGACCCTCACGGAAGGGTCACAAGGAGGGAACGAGTCAATGAAGGCACAATAAAGCACCAATGAAACACAATATTCCTCTGGTTCCTTGAGACTTCCTCATCCTCCACTATCATGACCCCAATCCTGCCTTTCTGAGGGGTAGGCCAGAGCACGTACACAGGGACAGATCAAAGCTCATCACACATGGAATCCAGATCAGATAAACCCCTCAGGAACAGAAATGGGAGTAGTGCTACCAGGAGGGTTGGGGGAAAGTGGGAAGGGGATGAGGAAAAACTGTGGGGTAAGGGAGACAAGGATGAGTGTAAGATATGAAAAAAATAGTAATTTATAATTTATCAAGTGTTCACAAAGGTAGGAAGGGGGGAAGAGAGGGAAAAAGGAGGGACTGATATCAAGAGCTCAAATAGAAAACAGATGCTTAGAAAATAATGATGGTAACATGTCTACAAATATGCTTGATACAATTGATTGTTATAAGAGCTGTAAGAGGGAAAAAAAGAGCTGTAAGAGTTCCCAATAAAACTATCTCTAAAAATAAGGGAAAAAAGAAAATGATACATAACTTTCCAATTCCATGGATACTCGCTAATAAACAGCAAGTCACCAAAGACTATAAAAATGTGTAATTTATAAACTAAAAGTAGCACATAGCAAGAATTTTCTCAGGATTTGATCCAACAATTGGCCAAGAAGTCAAGATGCCACGCAATCCTTGGCAATATTGCAAAGACCTAGCACATGTGGCCACAGATAGAGATGCCCTTCAGGAAAAATGGCCAATGGAATTCTACGAGACCAGAACATCATCAGGCCTGCCTTGGGCTGGTCCTGGTTTGCAGTTGCTGCTATTCTTACATTTTAATTATGAATTGCTGCTGGTCTCTTTCCTCATCATCAGAGCAGCCTGCGGTGAGTTGCTGGTTAACCCCACAGCATGTCGGGTGCATATTTGCACCAGCAGAGTGTGGGCCTATCATTTTCCAATAACTACAAGATTCTGAAACATGTAGGTGTTGCAGTTTGGTTATGAGTCATTTGTGCTCTTATTTCCAGAGCAGATGTGCACGTACCAACAAAATCAAATGCACTGCTGTCGCATCAACTTTGACTCATGGTGACCCAATGTGCTACAAAGCTGAATTGCTCCAGGGGTTCCCTTGGGTGTTATCTGTACAGAAAGAGCACTACCAGCGGGTAGGAATCTCTAGTCTTTAGGCTAGCAGCCAAGCACCAACTACTTGGGCCACAGCAAGGACCAGGTGTATTCCAAAAACGCCCCAAAAGTGTTTCCACTGAGCCAGTCAACATCTTATCACCTCCTCTTCCTTCAGGCAGTGGAATTGGATTTTGAGTTGGCTGAAATGACCTTTGGAAAAAACAACTGGGATTCAGTGTTGTGGGTGAGCTCAGGTTAGGAATGAAGTGCTACTGGGTTGAGGAAGGAAAGAAGGAGAAGGGAACTCTGGGAAGAACCAGGATTTTTGGTATCCAACTGGAATCAGAGAATGTTCATGGTAATTAGTTCAGTGGGGTTTGTCAAGGGTTGGGAGGGAAAAGGCATTGAACTGTAAGCAAGATCCTTGCTATCATGGCTCTCTATTAGGACAGTCCCCTGATTCTATCCTTTCGTTGCAACACAATGGAAGCAGGGATTTCCGGTGAGCAAGGGAAAACCATTTGGTTGAACTTAAGCACAGCAAAAAGGATATATTGCAGGGATACAGGGCAGTTCATAAAATGGACAGGAATTTGGAAAGTCAGTGTGAGAGTTAGAATAGGAATCGAGTCTGCCTGGGACATGGAGGAAGAAAGCAGGAAAGATGCCCAGCGTCATTGCTGAGATAATGATGATGAGGATGAGATGACAATGATGATACTGAAGATGATATTTGTCACTGAGATGATTATGACTCCTGGGGACTCCATGGGTACCTGAGTAGAATTATGTTGACAGAATTTTCAATGGCTGGGTTTTGTTTTGTTTTTGAAGTAGATCACCAGGTCTTTCTTCAGAGATGTCTCTCTGTGTCTCAAGTCTCCAACCGGGAGTGTGCTTGTTAACTGTTTGTATCACTGAAGGACTTGGATGATAATAACTATTTTTATTAAATGTTTCTAAAGACGTAAGGTATATTTACAACAATTCTAGAGGGCAGGAATCCTTAGACTCCTTAGAATTTTAAAGTTGAATGAACTGAGGCACAAGTCATTTAAATAATGTGTCCAAGAATGTGCAGGTAGTAGACAGTCGAACCAGTATCCTGCCTTGGGCTACCTGTGTCCCTTCCCTGAAGGTCCCTGCACTGAGTGGTCTTTTCTACTAACTCTCAGTTGCCAGGGTCTCCTAGCACAAGCCAGAGGTGGTAAGTGCTCCTCTCCTCCTTGTCCCAGGAATGGTCCTGTCACTGCAATGTCCCTGCATCTTTGTTTATACTCCTGCAAAGAATTTCTTTTTCAAAACCTTCTTAAATGGTCTTAATTCCCTTGACCATCTCTTATAACACTACAAGCATGTTTTGTAGAATCCAAAACACCACTTGAAGGCAAATCATACCATTTTAGGAAGTACCATCACTTAAGGGGGAAAAAAAGCATGGACAACTAAACAGTGCCACACCATGGATTGCAAGACCGACATCAGAGATGTGAAAAATGCATGGCTGATAATCAGTGGGATCGAGTCTCATGCCTGTGTTAGAGATGGGAGAATAGGGTACCAGATCAATAACTGCTTGAGGCTGGTCAGTTCTGTGGAGTGGAATCAAGAGAAATCCAGTAGGGTCAGGGGTGAGGTGGGCAGGAGTTTTGCAGTAGCACGGAGGCAAGCAGCTCTCAGAGGCAGACAACAGCCCTGGGCCCTGGTGGGTCTAGACAACCACCCACACACTTGAGTTTGAAGGGCTGGAGAGGGACAGGGAGCATGCTGGGCAGAGCCAGCGTGTGTTGGGAAAGCAGAAAGGCCTGTTCTGCTCTAGAGAAGTCAAACTTGCTGAGGGGGCTGGAGGAGCCTCAGTCTCCCAAAGAGGCCCTGGCCCCCTCCTGAATCCAACTTGTCATCCGTCAACAAATATAGACTGGGAGAAACCTAAATCAGTGAGTGGCTGCTCGCAAAGCCACAGGACAGCTAACCATAATGGGGACTTTTGGTTTTCTGCTTAAGACACAAACAGCACATTCCTCCGCCAAAATAGCCGGGTGGAGAAACAGGGCATTATTGGACAGGAACACGCAGCCCGGATGAGCCAAGGAGACAGAAATAGGTTGGAGCAGCCACATGCAGGACGCGCGGCTGGACCCGGCCTGGCGGGGTGGCTGTTATTACCTGGGGAGGCTCCACCTTGGGCTTCTGAGAAGCAGGCAGCTGTGTGTTTGCCTGGCCTTCAGCTTTTGGCATCTGGGCCCATCTCGGTCACTGGGTATGGCCATAACAGAAGCTACCATTACTGGGTGGCTGTCACTGCCATCGAGTCAGTGCTGACCCCCAGGGACCCCCTGTGGGTGTCTGTGGCTGTAACACTGTTTATAGGAGGGGAAGCCCAGTCTTTATCCTCAGGAGCTGCTAGTGGTTTTGAACTTCTGACCATGCAGATAGCGGTCCTCTGTGTCACCAGGACACTACCAGCAGCTGGCTTTCAAAGCACAGAAATATATTGTCTCATGGATTTGGAGGCTAGAAGCCCAGATCCCTGCACAGACCGGCTTCCCTGTATGGCGCCTGAGAGCTCCCTGAAGTTCTGGGGCATTCTTTGGGGTCTGCTTTACTAATATCTATGGCTTTGTGTCTATTTGCTCCACAATGAGGTTTAGGCCCCACCCTCCTATTATTAATGTAGCAAAATAAATTTCAGTGCAAATAGGGCCTTGTTTATAGGTCCAGGGTTTAAGATTGCA
The DNA here is from genome assembly GCA_004026705.1 of Nesogale talazaci. Taxonomy (NCBI): domain Eukaryota; kingdom Metazoa; phylum Chordata; class Mammalia; order Afrosoricida; family Tenrecidae; genus Nesogale; species Nesogale talazaci. The sequence goes on from PVJH01000605.1 coordinate 52,070, forward strand.
ACACTTTGTGTATAAGTGTGTGTGTGTGTGTGTGTGTGTGTGTTGGGGGTGGGGATGGGGGTGGGGCGCACACAATTCAATTGAGAAACAGCCCATTGATCAGAAGAGGGTCCTGGGAGGTAAGAAGGGATGTGAATTCTGTGAACTCTGTCTCTTCCCCGGTGCACACAGCACACATTCCTAGACTCACCTATGTATGTGCACAGTTCACATACCCTCACAGGCACACCGCATGTACCTGCACATCCAAAAATCGCATGCAAGCTTGTGTATCCGTGTACACAGATACTGGCCCACATGCACAGAAGGAATACACAGGGCGCAATATCCATGCACACCTACACACATCATGCAAACATATATGTACATATACCTGCCACCCTCATTCACGCAGAGGCCAGTACACACATAAAGAGATCACATGCCTACCTAACACTCACACGCACACACAGGCATTCATGCACTGGGAGTGCTCATACTTTGTATGCACACATTTGTACATGGTCCTAGTCACTGTGTCCCTGGACCCTCAGGCTTGACTAAATTCACCATGTGATGCCTGGCTAAGGACCATGTCTGAGACCATCTGACCTGAATGAGTACCGAAAGGCTGGTTGAGCATGGCTCTGGGAGTGTCAAAGGGGAAGCTACCAAGGAATTCCAGAATTGACCCACCCCCTGCCTTCAGTCAATTTCTCCTCACTCTATTCTCCCTGGGTGTTCCCCCCAAGCCAAACCCCTTTGTCAAGTCAGTGGTGAGTCATGGTGTGCTGGTGTGTGTGGCTGAGCTCCCCAGGGTTTCCTGGCTGTGGTTGTTAGAGCAGCAGGTCGCCGGGACTTTCTTCCACTGTGCCAGCAGGTAGACTCAAATTATCCAGCTTCGGGTTAGTCCAAACCAAACTAAACTCACTGCAGAGAGTCAGTTCTTACCCACAGCCTCTTTATAGGAAAGGTTAGAACTGACCCCATGGGTTTCTGTGACTCTCTTTATGGAAATAGAAAGCCTGCCTTTCTTCCTTGGAATGGTCCAAGGTTTCAAACTGCTGTGCTGTGGCCAACAGGCCAACTCATAACCACTAACTGAACCAGGGTTCCATTCTGGTTAGTAGACCAAAGGGAACTGTCACTCAGGAGTCTAGGGTACCTCCCATTAAGATGATCCCACCTCACAGAAACCCTACATAGGATTCCTGAGGCCAGAGATGTAGGAGCAGCTAGCTTCATCTTTCTCCCTCAGAGTGGCTGGTAGATTTGAACTGCTGACCGTGCCATGAGCAGTGCGCCAGGGCTCATCTCCAAAGCACAAACACAAACTCACTGCCATTAAGTTCATCCTGACTCCCAGCCACTCTATAGGTCAGGTCAGAATGTCCCCTCTGGGTTCCGGAAACTGTAACTCTTTTTAAAAAAGCCTCATCTTTCTCCCAAGAAGCAGCCACTGGTTTTGAACTACTGACCTTATGGCTAGCAGCTCAACGGGCAACCACTCCCCCATCTCCAAGAGGGTGTAAATGGTAGATGAGGTCCAAGCCTCCAGTTATACTGCACCTGGTACATGCTGTTGTTAGATTCTCAGTGACATCTCCATCCACATGAGCCCGAGCAGGGCTGCCCATCAGTTTATGTCCCAACCCTCCTCCAGTCCCTGCTACCCAGCACAGAAATAAGTGGATGCAGCAGATGTGCTGGTGTTGGCACTCCTATTTAACAGCTTAGGAGACGGAGGCTCAGGGAGAGGAGAATTTAACGAATGTCACCCTTGGGGTCTTCTGCAGGGCACAGTCTGGAAACCCAGAGCTCTTAAATCTCGCCCAAACTCTGGGCTTGGCCTTGGGGTTCTGTCCCTACCTGTGGAGCCCTGCTTCCTGATTCCCAACTCTCCAGTGATCCCTGGGAAGGGTAGGAGTTAGAGTATCCTGGGAGTCCTTGGACTTCCTGCCCTGGCTCAGGCTTGGCCCACCCTGGGGTCAGAAGGTGGAGGGAGGCCCAGGACTAAACCCCAGTTCCAGCACTTGGGTGGTCAGTTTCCCTCAAGCTCAGCTCTCCCACCCAGAGCTTACCGGGACCCAGAGGTGGACAGTGGGCATCTGGCCTGACCATGACCTGGAGGGAGAACTCTTTGGGGACAGCAGGGGTCAGTGTTTGTTCAGTGCAGCCACAGCATCAGCCGTGGGAGAGGACCAGATGTCCCTGAGGCTGGGGACCTGGAGACACTGGATCTCTGGGCCAGACCACAAACCACCCTCAACTCGGTCCGGAGCAGTCTTCCTGGGACGCACATGCGCATCAGCAGAGAGACCTTTCGATTGCTCTTGAAATTTCCCAACTTTTTAGCAACAGAATCTTTTTCTTCAGATTTTTCTTTTTCTTTTCACTTTTGGAAAAGGAGGGCCTAACTGATCTTCAGTGACCTTCCCCCGTTGTACTTCACAACTCTGCGGGGTGTGACAAAAGTCAAGTGGCATCGCTGCAGCCACCTTGAAGTCAGGGACACCAAACTCACTTCTATGGAGCGGATGCCAATTTATTGTGTCCTGTTAGGACACAGAGAACTGCCCTGGGTCTTTCTGAGACTGGAACGCTTCCAGAAAGTCCTGTCTTTCCCCAGAGCGACGGGAGGTTTCGGACTGCTCATCTTGTGGTTAGCAGAGATGCTTAGTTCATCCAGGTAGCAGACCCCAGGTCTGATAGTCTGCCTCCTTTTGACATCCCTCACCCCCTTGTCCTTTTATACCTGTCTCCTCTGAAGTCTTGCTTCATGAACGTGTCAGAGTTTATGCCTGTTCCTACTCAGACCCCACCACGCAGCCCTGTGCTCTCAATGAGAGAAGTCCTGGGTCTTTGACAAAGTGGCCACCCACACCCCCACCAAATCCTCACAGTCCGGCTGACCTGAGTTGTCTGTGCATCTCAGAGGCAAACACCAAGCTCCCTGTGCCAGTTGCCCTCTGTTCCTGCTGTTTCCTGGACCACTCCACCCTCCTCCTCACCCCCACCCTGAAGTTTCCCTTGATTTCTTTGTCTGCCTGCCTGTATCAACTCTCAGGTCAGTCTTCCTGTTATCTTCCCATTCAGCCCCACCTCTACCAGTATGCAATGGGATTCTGCATCAATTGTCCTTTTTTTGCATTAAAGGTCATTCTATTGTCCTTTCCTTTCTCCTTATGACTGATATTACAGTATTTGTCTTGTTTGTGAGTATACAGTGTGATTTCTGTAGGGCAGAGGACTTTTTTTTTTAAATCCCCTTCTGCACCCTCAGTGCTTAAGACAGCACCTGGCACATAGTCTACTCTCAATAACTACCCAGTGAATAGCTGATGGATTGTATACCTGTGCCTGACACAATGTGATAATAGCAAAATCTATGATTTACTAAACATCTGTTACTGCCCTAGTTCTATGATAGCTACTGTATGCTCATCATTTCTAATCCTCACAACAGCTGGGTGCATACATATATGTATATATATTCATATTTATAGATTTGTAGATGTATCAGTAATTACTAGGTGCCAGACATTCATCTAGAGACTTTGTTAATTTTCACAAAAGTCCTTGCGGGAGGTTGAATGATGTCTTCCCAAAAGATATCCTCATATTCAAACCCCTAGAATCCCAATATGACTATCCAAAAGGAATAATATGATTGGGGGGGGGGTGGATGGCACCCCATCTCCCTGGCTATACAAGGTATAGGAGTACAATTAGCACCAGTTGACCAATGAGACACAGTTCTGACATGCCCACCCTACCAATTCTGACACCAATTGTCTCTCCCACAGCTCTCTCTGCTTTTCAGTGGGGTTTAAGAATTCATTGCAAAGACACACTGAACTCACAGACAACACTCACCATTATGGGTTTTATTAGGGAAGTTAGCAGATCACAACTCCGGTGAGAAAAGCTCAGGACACAGTTATTCAGTCAGGGGAGTATCTTCTCTGATGTGCCTGCAGGCTGTCTTCCCTCTGACTCTCAGTCTGTGGCCTGGTCTCTGCTTTGCTACAACCCTTTTTCAGGGCTACTAATAAATGCCCAAAGGCCCTGTCACTCTTATGTAGGCCTCACCTGAAAGGTGCCCACCTCCCCCAATTAAGTGCCTAGCTGTACCCCACTCCACAGGTTCACCTTCTGCCCAAACACTCAGCTTGGCTAGCTTTGTGGGTTGGGAAGTCTCTCACATGGGCTCTTGCTCAGGGTCCTGGTTCTGTGTTGCTGCTCCTCAGCCACTCCTCTGGTGCCACAGCAATCTCCTGGATCAAGGCAGTTCAATGTGTAGGGATCTTAGGGTCCAAAGGACTTGCTCCACTCCTGCCTCTTCTCTCTTGCTCACAGTTACATCTCTCTTCCCACTTCTGAGATGGCTTATTCTTGTGTGTTTGGTTTTTGTGGGCATCACTGCCCCTGGTGGGAGTAGGAGGCCCAGCGTTGCTCCTGGAGAGTTGCTGCTGGATTTGAACTGCCAACCCTATGGACTGCAGTCCCACGCACAACCACTATGCCACAGTGGCTCAGCCTGGCTTATTCTTATGACAATAACAATTAATAATTGATGATAATAATAAATAATAGCCACCACTCACAACTGAATCATATCGTTCAGTCTTTGCCTTCCCTCACCTTCTTACCCAGTCCTAGCAGGCAAATGAGAATTTTTTGGCGGGGGATGGCGCAGGGTGAAACAAAGGCTATGATTAAAACTCAATAATTCACTGATTGCAGTGACCTTATAGGGATAAGGGTCTTTGCAAATGGAATATATTTAGGAAATACTCCTTGATTATTGGGGTGTCCCTATAAGAGAAAGATGAAAATGCAGATGGAAACCATCCATGTGAAGATGGAGGCAGAGATTGGAATGATACAACCACAAGCCAAGAGATACCTGGATCTACCAGCAGCTGGAAGAAGCAAGGGAGGATTCTCTAGTAATGTCAGAGGGAGGATGACCCTACTAACCCCTTGATTTCATACTTTTGATTTCCAGAATGATGAAAAATGGAATTTCTGGTTTCTGAAGCCATCAAGTTTGTGGTCATATGTTCTAGCAACCATGAGAAACGAATTCAGTCTTATAAGTTATGCATTATGATCACGACCTCATTTTATAGATAAGGAAAAGGAGGCACAAGATGAGTAAGTAACTTATCCAAGGCCAGACAGCTGATAAGGGATGCAGTCGAGGTCCAAATTAAAAGTCTGTACTCTTTACCATGATGTTCAGTATTGGGGACAGAAAGGGGGTGGGGTTTCCTGTCACCATCATTTTGTCCTAGTATAAAATGCTGATCACACTTATCAGGGTGGAGCTTTGATCCTGCTGTGCTAGTTGGGGTTGAGTATTGCTTCATAAAACTAAGAGTTCGACCTGTGGAGGGTTAAACCAGAGATCCTCATATGGATCCCCAAACTCGCAGCACCAACTGATTAGAAAGAAAATTGCTCAGACTCCAGCCCAAGCCTTCTGAATCAGAAACTCAAGTACAGAGTCCAGCAAGAGACCTTCTTCAAGTGATCCTGATGCACACTTAAGCATCCCTACTTAAACATAAATAGAAGTGACTTCTCCATCCCTTAGAAGAAATATAAAAGAAGACAGTGCAGAGCTGTCCCTGTCCTTTTTTTTCATCATCTACTCCATCCATTTTCAAGGTTATTGCATAATCCAAGGCTGCTGGAGCTCCAGTCATTGTGTTTACAGTCCAGGTAAGAAGGAGGAAGAAATAGGAAGAGAAGAGTGATAGCGTTGTGTCCAAACTGAGGCTGTTGCCTACAGAGGATATTTCTGGAAACACCACCATCTCCAATAGTTTCCACTTACAAAGCTGTAAGGGAAGTCTCACAGCTCTCTATCATCCTTCATTTGGACACTTTGGGTACTTTATCAGCCCATTATGTTAGACAGTGTTCTCTAGCGAAACAAAACCAGGACACTTATGATTATATATATATGTATATATATATTTATATAGATAGATATACAACATATGAGACAGCTAATACACTGGCAGTTTTTCAAGTCTTCAGGGCTGTCAGATGCAAGTCAAGGAAACAGAGAGCTGAGTCCTCTGTAGAGAGAATCTGGTAATTCAGCCACAGGTAGCAAAAAGCAAGACAGGTCACCTGCAGCCATCCAGATGACAGGGTCAGACAGTCTCCAGCTCAAGCAATATACACTCCAAGGCATGGCGAAGTAGGTCTTGAAGAAACCTCAAACTACAGCAACACAATCCACAGGTTAGTTGTCCCACAGGTTGATACAGAGAACCAGCTAAGGCAAGAGGCAAGAGACAAGACAGGTGTGACTCCTGGAGCCATTTATCTCTCCACCCTTCAATTAAACTGTCCTTCAATTAATCTCACATGTGTCCCTCGGCCAGGTTGGTACAATAAACCTTAACTATCACACTCTACCCCTTGCCAATTTGGCACCTGTACACACTTCTTTAGCCATATATTATATATATAATTTTCAAAAACAATAAAATCATATTTGTACCTAATAGGATAAAACTAAATTGCATACAATTCAAAAATGTGCCATTCTCATTTAGACATATTTTATAAGTGAACAAGACAAAAATATCCTATGCCTAACAATTGTAGTTAAGAAACACCTGTACCTTAATCTTATAATATTATGAATATATTCCCTCACCTATATAACCACTCCATGCCTTTATTCCCCTTATTTTGGGTACCCAATTTCTATACTGCCCACTTACTACAACCCAGTGCTCTGAAGAGACAATCATATTCTTTGATGTAAAGAATCTTTATTCCAGTTGGAACCTTGTGAATCCACATCCATAAGGAAAGTCAAGTCAGGACAGGCCACTCATAAAGTCTGCAGCAGTATGCAACAGTTCACAGCCTCAAAAACTTATCTTCATCTGATCAGGTTCTGGTCAACTCACTGTGGGCTGTCTCACTTAGTCTTTATATAAAACTCTCTCTTATACACATGAGTTTCTGTGACTTTTTTTCTCTAACATAAGCAGACTAACTCTTACAGAAAGCCTCATCCACTGCCATGGCATCCCACATAGCATTGCTTCAGATCAAGGAACTCACTTCACAGCACATAAAGCATGGCAATGGGGCCTTGCCCATGAAATCAACAGGCTATTTCATGATCTTCATCATTCTGAAGCAGCTGGCTTGTTAGAACTATGGAATGACCTCCTAAAGACACAATTACGATGCCAGCTAGGTGGCAACAACTTGTGGGACTGCGGCAATGTTCTCCAGGAAGCTGTATATACCCTAAACCAGTGGCCAATATATGATGTTGTGTCTCCAATAGCCAGAATTCATGGGCCCGGGAACTAAGGGGTGGAAGCCGGCAAAACTCATTTTCTACAAGATATGCCTGGGGAGAAGCCACATAGTCTTACCCTGATGCAGCCCTGAGTGCTGGAGAAGCTGTGTGGAGACTCCTGCTAGTACTGAGATACTTACCTCGCCACTGGATTCAGGGACTTTCTACCCACTGCCCTATGATCATCCTGCATTTAGCATCATTGCTTGTGTTTTGTGAGTTTGAAGAGCAATTTTCGGATTGGTGTCAAACATGTGGAATGTCGGACTTGTAGGCTTGGACTGGAATGGGTTAAGATGTTTTCTTAATGTACACTTACTCTTTATATAAAACTCTCTCTTATACACATATGAGTTTCTGTGGATTTGTTTCTTTCATCTACCCAGACTAACTCACCCATATAAAGAATCATGGGTCTATAGGTAATAAAAAAGGGTCAAGTGGACATTGGGTGCCATCCTTTCCTGTACAAACACTCTCTTCTTTTATCCTCTCCACAATGCACAGAAGCAAATGAGATTATTCCCTCAATTATAAGATGAGAAATATGACCTTTGAAGAGATCAGAGAACTGTGTGTAGGTGGAAGGGATTGATAATAAGCTTTGATAGAAGGACTTCATGTTCTTGCTCCTCGTCCCCTAGGTTTGCTCTGCCTCACCAGGGCAACTTAAAGGTTGTGTGTAAAGGTATTTTACTTCTATCTTCCAGATTCTAAGAGTAGCCTGCCCTCACTCAGAGCCTGATTGCAAATGGGGATGAAGAGGAAATGGTAGAGGAGTCAGGCCCTTTAAGAGCACAGAAAATCCCTTTCCCTCCAGAGGTAAATAGTGAAACTCAATTAGCAGGTTGCCTGTGCTAGGGAACTAATCCACAGGCTTTCCCAGGCATCTGTTTCTCCATGCTCTGGGGGCATGTGACTAAGTCCCTCCACCTGGGTACCACAGCAAGTGCCTGTTTGGAGTCCAGTGGGGTTCACTTGGTGTGTGTAGACTATGGAAAGAGAAGGTGCTGTTCCCGAGACTGTGTCTATGCAATGCTTTCTGGTGAATTACTGACCCACACTCTTTAGGGAGTCCTCAGCATGACCTCAATTAATGTGCCACTTTAGAGTGATGACAATGAGGGGGTTCTGTCCCCTGTCATATCTAATTATTAAATACTAAGCTCTACTTGACCTTCAAAATCTCCTTGGCCTAGGCCTACCTCCTGTTTCTTGTGTTCCTCCATATCACCATTCCATACCTCTCCACTAAAATAGATCCCCAGGATTCTCAACCCCTGCTTATTCAAACACCTGGTGTGTTATGTTCTCTAGAAAAGCAAAAGCAATTATATATATATACTCACACACCACACACACATATACATACATGTATGTGTCATAGTGATTACTGTTGGGCTGCTAACACCAAATACTAGCAGGACAAAACCAACAGCCACTCTGGGGTAGAAAGACAGGGCTTTTCATTCCTGTAAAGAGTTAGTCACCCAAACTCACAGGGGCAGTTCTATCTAGGATTGACATGAATTGGCATAGACTTGATGGTAGTGGGTTTGATTCTTGAGTTTTTATATGTAAAGGAAGAATTTTATATTAAGAAAGTAGGCTCATACAGTTGCAGACATGGTTAAATCCAGTCCAGTCTAAATCCATGGGTCATATTTTAAGTTGGGTTTTTTTTAACTCAGGTAGTTGCCAAGAAACAAGAAGACCACAGATTGGTGAAGGCAGAGGGGGAGGAATCCAAGGTCAGCAGTTCGGGTGCATTACTCTTCCTGATCAGCAAAGCTGTTGGGACTTACAAACCAGAAAAAGGAAGATGAATCAAGACTCAGAAAGACCACAGGCTGGTGGATGCAGAGGTGAATGAATCCAAGGCATCAGGTCTGGCTTGTGGCTGCACAATCAAATGAATCCATGGTAGGCAGATGATACAGCAGGCTGCCACATCCAGGGAACCAGAGCCATTGTGATAGACACAGGATCCACCTGAACAAGAAGAAAGTAAAACCTTCCCACAGAGTCTGAAATTGAAGCATGTCTATCCCTATGGGATAGACGTTGCTGCAGCAGGGTGCTGACCTCAGAAATATAGATACATTCCTCCCTAATCCTTTACCACCACTTGGCTGTTGACAGCAACACATCTATCATGAACTTGTTTACATCATATAGTTGTGTGCATCCTGCTATATCACATCATGGAGACAGCTTCAACTGCAAAATGATCAGACTCCTGGTCCAGCTAAGTTGATTCAAAGGCTACATATCACACCTAGCAACTGCTGAGAAGAGCTTTTGTAGATCTAACTAAATCCTATAATCAGTTGTACATGAACTACATGGGTTATCCAGTGAGCTAAGCAGAGTTTTCTCCAATGGGTTAGGAGCGGGTATGAATGTGCTGTTCTGGAAGGAAGCACGCATACATGATGTGAACTCTTGATCTAGAGGAGATTGCCTCTCAGAGTTGAAAGCACTCAGGCTGACAGCATTCAGGAAAATGGGAATCACAAGGAAATTAATTCTGGAGGGTACTCAAAATGTGATGGAGGAGGAGCTGATTTTGTCTTTTTCTTTTTTTGATTTGTGCTACTGGATTTTTAATCTTAATTGTATATTCTGGGTTCAAGAGTAAAATATTGCTTCTCTGTTCTTAAGGGGAAAACACCGATCTCCAGTTCTACTTATGTTTGGCTAGGTTTGCGCCAGTACAGATCTGTGCATGACAGGCCACCACAAGCCTAGCACTTACTTCTTAGCAGTAAAAATGAGATCAAGAAAACACAGTAAAATTCTTATCAAACTTAATAACAGTGCAAGATAAAAAACTATTACTTAAAGCTTCAAGTCTTAGAACAACCTAGACAAACACAACCATGACACATGTTTTCATCAATCTCTTCTCTGCAAGTTTTATGAGCAGGTCAAACTTTTAAGACAGAGGACTCACATTATTTCACTAGGATTTATGTTGGCCATGCAATGCTTCAAAGATTAACAGGAAACAAATGAGTCAATTTAAAAACATAGAAAGCAAATGATATTAAGATTATGAAAAAATATGGGAAAAGAGGGAACACTCAAAGAGCTTGGATATGACCTGTTGATACTCTCCCACACTTTAGTGTCTTCCCTATCACCTAAGTATATTGAGTGCCAAACAGGAAAAAGGCCACTGCACCGACATGTCTATGAAATTTTAAGTTTTAGACTTCTTTCCATCTTCACCTTTTCCTCAGCTTAATAATGCTGTCAAATTCTGCAAAATTTTCTTCTGAACTTCCTGTTGCCCAGGAGGATATTTCAAGAAGGCTGACTTGGGGTGAAATTACAGAACATCTATAGGCATCCAAGTGTGGAGAGGTGCAGGGAGAGCCACAAAAGTGTCTTGCCTTTGTGCACTTACCTGAGGAGCTATTTCCAGAAGGCATGCCTTCCTAAAGTGTGCCCAGGATGGAGGGTGTCAAGTTGCTCTCACAGTGGGCCAGCTGCCACCATCAATAAGTCAGAGTCTTTGGAGGGTGATAGAAACCATCAATGCAAGCACATACATATGGATTATAGGTCAGCCTTCTTTAGTATCTAACATAGATGTGGTGCTATAGTTTCTCAGCATCAGATGGAGGTACCCAGGAAGCTGCCAAGCTGTCAGTCCTAGGGCCCTTCCACATGGTCCTGGAGCTGATTTCTCAGACTGGAGGTGACCATGGTGACATGTATCTAGTAAAGCCTGTAGAAGTGGAGCCTTCATTTGCTGATGGGGCATGAAAATCTGCTAATGATTATGACTGGGCATGCTGGAATTATGAATCCAGGAAAATTGAAAGCTATCAAAAGTGAAGTGGAGCTCATAAAGATGAATATTAGTGAGCTGACATAGACTGGGATTGGGCATTTTGAATAAGAAAATCATGATTTATCAGGCTGGGAACAGCATAGTTAAAAGGAATGATATGACATTCTTTGTCAAAAAGGACATTGCAAAATAAATCATAAAGTACAATGATGTCTGTGATAGGATTATATCTGTTTGCCTTTGAAGAAATCCAATTAATACAACTATTATTCAAATTTTTATGCCAACCACAGAGACTAGTGATGAAGAAATTGAAGGATCTTACCAATAACTTCAGTAGGAAATGATCAAACATGCAATTAAGATGCATTGATGATTAGTGGTAATTGGAGGCAAAAGTTGGAAATAAAGAGGAATGAGCAGCAGCCAGAACATATGGACTTGTTGATAGAAACAAATCATGAGATTGCAGGATAGAATTTTTTCATAGTGAATCTCTCTTTTTCAACAACACTAAAAGTAACTGACTATACACAAGCACTTCCCCAGATGGAATAACTTGAAATCAAATTGACTACATCTATAGAAAGACACAATGGAGAAGCTTAATATAAGCAGCTAAAACTAGACTAAGGGTCAATGGTAGAACAGGCCTTCAATTGATGAAAATTAAAACAAGTCCATAAGAGCCAAATTACGACCTAGAGTCTATCTCTCCTGAATTTTGAGAACATCTCAAGAATGAATTTGATGCATTAAACAGAAGACCTGATGGACGATGGGAGGACATAAACGCAGCATTAGTAAAAAAAAAAAAGTCAGGAAATAAAATATCAGAATGGACATCAGAAGAAACTCTGAAACTTGCTCCTAGTCATAGAGTGGTGAAAGCAAATGAAAAAAAAAAAAGAAGTCAAAGTGCTGGAGAGAAATTTTCAAAGGCCAGTTCAAGAAGACAAAGCCAAGCATTATAATGATACATGCAAAGGCAAAGAATTGGAAAAGCAAAAGGGAAGAATGCAGTATATCTTAAACAGAAGTCAAGAAAAAATTCAAGCCTTGAGATGCAATAGTGAAAGACTCTATGGGCCAAAAGTACCATGACTGCTATAAGGACAAACCAGTCTGTCTTGGAATAGTAAGGCCAGAGTGCTCCTTAGAGAGAAGCATGGGAAGACTTTCTCTTACATACTTTGGGTATATTGTCAGGAGAGACCAGTCCCTGGAGAGGGACATCATGCTTGGTAAAGTGGAAGCCAGTGAACAAAAGGAAAGTCCTTGATGAGATGGACTGAAGCAATGATTACTTCATTGGGCTCATACATAAGAGCAACTGAGGATGGTGCAGGACCATACAATGTTTCACTTTGTTATGCCCGGGGCACCATGGGGTGGAGTCGACTCTGTGGCCCCTAAGGACAACAACAATGGGCAAAATATTGAATGATGCTGGATACATCAAAAATATGGAAGAAATATAGTCACTGTACCCCAAAAATTAGTCAATATTCATCTACTTCACGAGTTAGCATATAATCAGGAACCAATGGTACTGAAGGATGAAGTTCAAACTGAACTGAAAGTTATTGCCAAAAACAAGACTCCAGGAATTAACAGAATACCCATTAAAATATTTTGACAATTTGATGAAGTATCTATGCCAGGCAATTTTGAAGACAACTACCTTGACAACTGAATGGAAAAGATATGTTTTTGTACTCATTAGAAAGGAAGGTTACCCAGTAGTATACCCAACCTACAGAACAATATTACTGATATCACATGCAAGCAAATTCTTACTGAAGATAAGCCAACAATGATTGCAGTAGTATATTCACAGAGAACACTCAGCTATTCAGACCAGATTCAGAAGAGGACATGGGACAAGAGGTATCATTGTTACTCTCAGATGTTGGCTGAAAGCAACGAACACTCAAAAGATGTTTAAGTGTGTATTATTGTCTCTGTCAAAGCATTTGACTGTGGGATCAAGCCATACTATGGGCATCCTTGAGAAGAACGGGAATTGCAGAGAATTTCATTGTGCTTATGCAGAAAGTATATACATGGATCGAGAGGCAGTTGTGCAAATGGGACAAGGGGCTATGGCATGGCTTTAGATTCTTAAAAATTGCATAGAGTTGTATTCTTTCACCATACCTATTCAATCTGTATGCTATGCAACTAAGCAGAGAAGTTGGCTTATATAGAGAATATAGCATCAGGATTGTGGTAGATGAGCCAACGGTGCTTGCTGACTGTGAGGAGGACTTGAAGTACTTGCGGACATAGGTCAAGGATTTTAGCCTTCAGTATGGATTACAACACAAAATTAAGAAGACCGAGATCCTCACAACTAGACCAATAAGTAATATCACAATAAATGGGAAAAAAGGTGGACTTTGTCAAAAATTTTGTCTTGCTTGGATGCACAATCAATGCCCATGGAATCAGCACCCAAGAGTTGAAATGTTCCATTGCATTGGGTAAATCTAAAGCTCAAGATCTCATTAGAGTATTAAAAAGCAAGGATGTTACTTTAAGGATTGACTCAAGCCATTGTATTTTCAATCACCTTCTATGCATGTGAAAGTTGAGTATTAAAAAAAAAGGAGCTAGAGAAGACCTTTCAAAATACCATGGGCTGCTAGAAAGACAAAAAAGTCTGTCTTGGAAAAAGAGACTGGCAGGGTATTTCTTAGAGGCAAGGATGGGAAGACTTAGTCTTACATAATTTGGACATGTCAAGAGAAACCAGTCCCTGAAGGACATCAGGCTAAGTCTAATGGCAGCAAAAAGAAGACCCTGATGGGCATCGACACCATGACTGCAACAGCAGGCTGGAGCACATAATTGTCAGGTTGGTGCAAGGCTGGGTCATGTTTTTTTCTGTTGTGCATCAGGTCAATATGGGTCAGAACCAACTTAAGGGCACCTAATGACAACAACAAAAATCCATGACCAGACTCAGGGATGGGGCCAGTAATGCTGCCATCGGGACAGGACCAGGAGCCTGCAAGTAAAGTATCAAGAGGTAGAAACAGGGAGAGGAATCCAAGAGAGCAGAGGTACCAACACAAATAACCACCTGGGGAAATGTGGGAGCATGGAAGGAAGAAAACAGCAGTGTTTTATAGCATCTTCATTCCTGGGACTGCATGTGGTCAGCCCGTACGTAAGGGGACCATGCTTCTACTTTCACTCTGTACTCAATTCTGTGGTCATGGCTGACAAGTTCCACTAGCGTGGTCTTTCCCCCTTCTAGGGCACTATCTGCAGAGTCTCCAAAGAGAGGAAGCAAACATAACCTCAACTTCCAGCTGCTATACTGCCTTTTCCATCTCTGTTCTTAGGCAAGCTCCTTGGTCGACACAATCTATGCTTGCTCATTTACTAACAGTCAAAATTGGTGCTTCTTTCCCACCCCTGGTACTTTTCCACCCACAGCCATTAATGAAGCAATCACTGGCTATTGACTTCTGTAAGATTAAAATTCACTGTCATCAACTAGCTTTTGACTCGCAGTGACCCCAGAGAGGATTTCTGAAAGAGCAAATCTTTACAGGAGCAGATCGCCCTGTGTTTTTCTTTAGCAGTGGCTGTTGAGTTTGAACTTCCAACCATTTGAGTTAGCTGTTAGCCCCCAGAATCACCAGGGCCCCTTCTCTGTAAGATCACTCCTATTGGCAATCACAGCCATTGACTTATAACAACTTGAGAACAACAGTTTTGGTTTGGGTTCTCAAGACCTGGTCCTGGAATTTTGGAGGCACCTCCAAAAGGCTGAGGGGGCGCTCCATCACGCCCACCAGCCAAGCACAGCTCATTTGCTTCAGAACTTTAACAACAAACACGCAAAGCCTTACACCCACAGGCCACTGTCTCCCTCCTCCCTCAGCTGGCAGAGCAGGCAGAGGAGGGGGAGCAGGAAGGGGTTGAGGTTATTGAAATGCTATTTTAAACTCCAAGTCAATGTTAACCAAAACCTTGAGGCTGATTAAACACGACCTTCGGGCCATGGGGTTCCAGCTAAAAAAGGCAAACAGCTTCCACCCTCTCAGCAGCTCCAGGCTTGTTTATTGGTTTGAAAGCCCTTATGGGGCCCTCCAAGTGGAGGGGTGAGTGGGGGAACTTTAATATCTAAAGGGAGAGATCAAAAGCAGTTGACATTTCTGGCAGAGAGCAAGCACGTATGTATCTTTATATGTATAATGTTATAGCTGAGCAGAAGGGAGAAAGCATTTCTTCTCTGGCTTAAATCAAATCAGACCACATGTTCTTGATCTTGACTGTGTTGTCTTATAATCCAACCAAATTTAACTGACATTGAGCATTTCTGATCTGAACAGTTAACATGGAAATTTGGCCCAAATAACTTTATATACATTCTGAACATGAACTTGGTTCAGTCATCAGAACTGATGGGGAAGGTTCCTCCCTGAACCCCTCCAGGGAGCCAGGCAGCGTGTTAGCTGTGGGTAGGGCTCGCAGTTCTTTTATGGATGAATAGAGATGCTTGGGGAAATAGATATTACAGGGAGATTCATGCTATTTCTATGTCTGACCCTGGAGCCCTGAGATTTGTCCCCTGGTTTCCTCCCAAAGAGAAGCAATCTTTACTTGCCAAAAGCCTCTACTCTAGTCACAAGATCAAGGCAGAGCCCTGGAAAGTATCTTTGGTCTTTCTTAACTTTGAGTTTCACGGTAACTTTGGTGAGGGTGGTTTGGTGGAGTGTTGGGTGAGATTCAAATCTCTCCCAGAAATTAGAAGAGGGTCTGGAACCAGAGCAGAATACACTTAAGATGGGTGCGATAGATTTGATGAAATGAATGTGTGGTAGACTCAAGGAGCCAGTTGGTCACGTACACAAGTAGCCATTTCTTTTCCTTCTGTTTCACTAATTGAATTTTGTTTTCAGTTCCAGAAGGCAAACATGTCCAATCTCAGGTGATGGAACATCATGGATCTACATCAGTGGTTCTCAACCTGTGGGTCGTGACCCTTTTGGGGGTCAAATGACCCCTTCACAGGGGTCGCCTAAGATAATCAGAAAATACATATTTCTGATGTCTTAGAAATGAAACACCGCTCCTCTATTCATCTCCTCGTGGGTCCGCCCACATGCAGATGCACCCACCTACAAGTACAGGGCATCAAGAGTGTTACCCATGCTACATCATGCTTCAAGAAAAATTTCATTTACTTGTCATTAGAAATAAATATTTCACAAGCCATAATGACATATTGTTTTTGTGATTCATCACTGTGCTTTCATGATGGTCAACTTGTAACAATGGAAATACACCCTGCATATCAGATATTTACACGATAATTCATACCAGTAGCAAAATTACCAAATAAGTGATGAAGTAGCAATGAAAATAATTTTATGATTGGGGGGGCTTACTACAGCAGAAGAAAGTGTATTAAAGGGTGGCGGCATTAGGAAGGTTGAGAACCACTGCTCTGCGTTAATCATGTCAATCTTAGTTTCTATTTCCCCAGCTTCCCTTGTAGCTAGGCATGGTTCTGTGACCTAGTTCTGGCCAAATGAAAGTATTATGCAGGAATTCTGCAAAACTTTTTGCGTTCTTGGTTAGAGGGCACCCATGACATTGCAGTGTCCACTTCTTCCAGTGCTGAGCAAGAATTTACTGGGCCACAGAGGGCTAGCCATCTACCCATGACTATTCCTTTCTCTCTACAGTACAGATTCGCTAGATTTGTCTGCATAACTGATCGCCACCAATGGAAAACACAAGAAAGCGTTGCATGTCATTCCTGAGTGAAGATCTGAAGGAAGGATGCCCACACCATGCTTTTTCTCCCTTTCCTCTGGGTAGGAATGCTGGGTGAAGACATGGCTACCAGGTGGAAGCAATAGGCATTCCTAGGGACCATATAGAGGACACCATTCAGAAACCCCAAACACCTGCATTGGGGTGTGTGGGCTCTAAAAGTGAATTTTCACTTGATGAAGTCCTAACATTTTGGGGGTTATTTGTTACAGTGGCTAAAGCTCTGTACATACACTTATTTTATACAGGACTTTACACAAGTTGCTGAAATTATTGGACTCTCATTTCCTCTTCTGCAAGTTGGAGATACCCCTAGTATCTCCCTCCGGGGATGGCTGAGAGAATGCTTAATTACTATTTCCTGTTAGTTTACATTTAAGAGTTCCTGCTACCTAGCAAATGCTCACTACATGTTCATTAATCTTATTGTCACTATCATTATTAAATATAAATGGACTAGGGGACTCCAAAAGTTCCTTCTAGCTCTGAGATGCCAAGGTTCTCTGGGCAATCCAGCTGCTGCCTCAAGTCAAAGGAGATGTGTGTGTGTCTGCGGCGTGGATCAGCGTCTATTAGGAGTGAAAGCATCTGCAAAGAGAAGGTTAAGGATCAGGATTGAGCTTTCCGACCTACCATGTTCTCTGCCACACACGCACACACTCATGCTTCTGGAGTGCCTTTGCCTATGCAACACCAGCCACAGTCAAACCCACTGCCATTTCGTTGATTCTGACTCACAGAGACTCTATAAAGCAGAGCAGACCTGCTCCCCAGGTGTTATGAGGTTTTCAACCTTTACAGGGGCAGACAGTGTCCCCTTTCTTCCCTGGAGTGAGCAGCACCAACATAGAATGAACCCACGACGGCACCAGTTAGGTAAGCTGATGAAATTGTCATTGGAGCCGAGACCTGATGTTCTGTCATCAATCTTTGCTCCCCGATTTCGTATGACTCAGGAGACGAGACCAGGATGATTAGTTTCTTTTACTGGGTTTGGCGCTTGTCACACACTTCTGCTGCCTTCTTTCTCCCAGAGGGCAAAATGAGAAACACTGGGGAGGGGAACTTGGAACAAATGGCACCTGCCTTTGGAGCGGGGTGATGCCACCCTTTTGAGAGGAGGAGCAGAGGAAGCCCCAGGGCAGTGGTCATGTGCTGGCTATGTCCCTCTTAAGTTCTTTTCAGGTGTCGGTTTTCTCACCTGCAAAAGAAGGAACACGATGGTTTCTATTTACGAGGATGGAATCACAAACACTCACTGCAGTGGAGTTGAATCGGACTCATAGCCACCTCGTAGGACAGATGGCAGTGCCCCTTGGGTTTCCCAGGCTGTGAGTGCAATTGGGAGCTGTATCTTTCTCCTTTAGAGCAGCTGATGGGTTCAAACCCTTGGGCAAGGAGCCGAGGGCTTTGACCTCTGCACCACCTGGGCTCTGTTCAGAAAGGGAACTGGATGACATGATCTCCAAACCCAGGTGCTGTAAATCCAGTTCTCTAAACGTGGGGCCCAGAACAAGAAGAGACTCGGGCGATTCACCCTTCTCAGGAGGAGCAAAGCAAACATGGAAGGGTCGAGTGAAGGCTGAATGTAGTGGGATTTGGTCCTGCCTAGATTCTAACCTCAGCCAGGTGCCCTGGCAGCCAGTGGGGGTGGGGTTGGGGGGGTCTGCAGTTGATCTCAGAGTTGGTGCCAGCCTGAAGAAAAGAGACTTCAGTAGTCATGGGTGGTAGACTCCTTTCAGGGATTAAGGGCCTGAGCCCCTCGAGAAAGACGGATTCTATTCTGCCAAAGACAATCAAGGAGGATGAGGTGGCTGCAGATCAGTAACAGCTAATGCTGGTGGGCATGGAGGCTTGGCTGGCTAAGGCCAATAAAGGGGATTTGGGCTGGACACCACAGGATCTTCTGCGCTGAGTCTGCAAGCTTTGACTCACAGTTCGGGGACACGGCCTAACAGCCCTCAGTCAGAGAGGGAAGAGAATCCCAAGCCTGCCTCCCAGGGAAAACAAGCAAGAAGCATACCCAGTATAGGCATCAGCAAATGGCAAAGCATCAAGCCAGGCTGCAAGGCAGGAGTCTGGGGAGGTTGCTGCAGTCACCTTCAGACATGGAAAGGAAGTTCAAACCCCATCTCCAGAGGCAAAGAGCTTGACCCTCTGTAGAGCAATTCAGGCTGTCCAACCACAGGCAGCAAACAGCGAGGCAGGTCACCAACAGTTAGCTGGATGACAGGGTCTGATAGTCCCCAGCTCAAGAGACACATATTCCAACAGGGTGCCGAAGCAGGCCTTGTAGGAACCTCAACTCTCAGTAACACAGTCCATGGTGTCCCACAGATTAGGTGTTCCACAGGTAGTGTAGCTTGCAAATAGAGGCACAGGATAAGCAAAGCAGCCGGCTGGTCCGAAGATCCCAGACCAAGAGAGAGAAAGGCGAGGCTCCGCCTAGCCAAGTATAGCGCCACCCTTCAATTAATCTTGCATGTGTTCATTGGCCATGATGGCACAACAACCCTACCTATCATACCAATAGAAACAGTAAGTTCTCTGAGTCTCAGTTTTTTCTTCTGAAAAATAGGTATCAGGGGATTTCTTTGATAGCGTCCTTTCAAGGAAACCTGCTTGCATACTGAGTACACATAGGGTTACTAACGGTGAGGTCAGTCGTTCAAAACCACCAGCCACTCCCCAAGAGAAAGTCCATGTTTTTGACTCCACGACAGTTAATGTCAGAAACCCACAGGGACACTTCTACCCTCCCCTACTAGGCTACCCTGCATCAGAGTGAGTCAAGCCAGTGAGTTTGGTTTCGTTTTCCTGAGGTTTAGACAAGGAGAAAGTGCCTGGCAAATATTTGCAAAAGAACTAACGAAAGGAATGCAAGAATAAAAACCCTCGGAGCTCCCACCTCTTTCTGTGTGCAATAGCTCCTGAGGGGCGATGAGAAAACCCTGGTACACAGTGCTCGGCACAGACCTGGATCTGGAGGTGCCCAGTGAAGGCTGAGGAATGGAGGATGCCCAGCAGAATCCATGCCATGGTCAGACTCACCTAGCATCATGGAGGTGTGTGCATGTCACTACCCAGAGACCAAGACTGCGGAGGACTCCTTGCCCAGGGAAGAAGTGAGGACTCAAGTTTCTCTGGGCTGGTGACTCTCCTGAAGCTGCCCTCTGAACCACTGTCTGCCAACCAGGTCTGCCTGCATCAGATACGATGCCATGGCCGTTTGCAGACAGGGG
The DNA here is from genome assembly GCA_004026705.1 of Nesogale talazaci. Lineage (NCBI taxonomy): Eukaryota > Metazoa > Chordata > Mammalia > Afrosoricida > Tenrecidae > Nesogale > Nesogale talazaci. The sequence goes on from PVJH01000605.1 coordinate 72,237, forward strand.
TATCACACTGCGTGTGGACGGACGGTTTCGTCCAGGTGGAGCAGATGCCAGGACACAGTGAGTAATGATTTAATCAGGGCTTTGAACTGGTGCATTCTGGTTCAGCCCCCTGCTGAGAAGTGTGTCTTTCCACACCAGATAGGCTGAATCAGAGCCCGGAGTTTAACAAGACCCCCAGGTGATTCATAGACATTCCTACAGATCTTGTTAACAGGTAGGTTCTGATTCTGTTGGGGATGGAACTGGAATGAACTGGTTTGAAGTCCTGGTTTTCTTCAGTCAGGTTAGAGACTTGGCAGGAAAGCCAGGAAACATGTTCTGTGGAGTGTCTGGCTTTGGGGGCAGGATATTCACAGAAAGTAAAGGGAGGAAGTGCTTGTCAGAATTCTGCTTCCAGATCTGCTTTGAGAACGTAAGCAAGTTGTTGCCCCTCGCTGAGTCTCAGCCTATGCATCGATAAAGTGGATTAAACAGATGGAGGCTTATCTTTTTTAGTATATAGCAAGGCATCTGTGAATAAGCAGCTCGGGGATGTAGGTGACAAAGAGACCCCAGCTACTTCTATCTCTGTACCGCACCTTCCACAGCAGCCTTCACCCCCCAGCTTTGAGGCTCATAGTAATAGAATGGCTGCTGCAGCTCCAGGCTGACATCGATATTGCAGGCCGGCGAGAAAAGGCAAGACGCTCATGCAACAGAATAGCAAGCATTTTCCCAGAAGCCCTCAGCTGGTGTCTCTGGTCAGAATGGCGTGGCCCACAACCCTGCAAAAAAACAAAAGGATGAGGGTGCAGTTATTTTTTTTAACTCAATACACAGTGATCTTAAAAGCAAATCAGGGTCCACCAGGTCAACGAAAAGGTAGAATGGATCAGGCTGGAGGAGTAGCAGGTAGACCTCAAAGGAAGTGAAAAAATGATGGCTAAACAACCTCTCTCACTATTGCTCCCGATGCTGTGAGCGACCGATTCAATTGGACACGAGAAGCCAAATATTAAACAGTGTTTCATGGGTGGGAAAGAGCAAGTGGTGGGAAAGCAGCTCACCTTTTTTTTCTGCCACAAACTATTTATAGGAACAGATTTCTAATAACACAGATTGGCAGGTGGCGAGAGGGAGAGAGGTCACCAGCGCAAACACACGGCTTTATTGATACCTTGTCAATCAACCGTTCTTATTTTGTTGTTTAATTTTTTTAAAGTGCATGTAAGCACTTTCCCTGTTAATAGTAGCTTTATTGAACACCTCCACAAAGCAGTTCATCTTCCCCATAGACTGCGGCAGCTGATTATCCACTTTGTGGCGCTGGGTCAGAGGGTAAATTGACCCCTTATCCCTCGTGCCTTCCAGGGGAATTGTGGGGGCCTGAGCAAATTTAATATTGTCCCATAAAGCGTCCCACCCCTTCCCCTGCAGGCGGCTCAGACAGGGCCTCTGCTTTGCTGTCGAAGCAAAGGAGGTAATTTGACAAGCAGGGATCCCGTCCTCCCCCCTCCACATATGCACCCAAGTATGTGACAAATGGTCATTTTGCTGAGGCCAGAGGAGTTTCTGTGCCAAGTTTCAGTCTGAATGTCATCATGAAGTTAGCCCCTGGCTCCCAGCAATCACAGACCCAAAGCAATGGGCCTGGGAGGTGGCGGGGTTGGGGAGAGGGTGGGGGGGATGTTGTATGGTTTCCGCTGGCTGCTTTTCGGCAGTATTTCTTTCTTTCTAGCTCCCAGGTCTTCTTCCTAGTTTGCTTCAGGAAGCTGGAAGCTCTCTTGAAATCTGGTCAGATATAGCAACACACAAAGTTTCCTGGAAAGATGGGCAGTGAGTGCACATGGGGCGCACAGGCCAGGAACGGATCCTGCACGGGCCATCTGCATGGAAGGAAGAGCTCTCTCCCTAAACCAGCGCTGCCTTGACTCTGGCCCAACAGATCTCCTAATGAAGCAGCATTCCTGGGTCCCCGACCCCCACCCCCTGGACCTGGCATTTAGGCCTGGCCCAGAGTACCTCTTCTGTCTCATTATAGACTCATTCCAGTGCCTCCCCATTTCGCGTGGCTCCCTCCATCTGGAAGAAGTGGCATGCAGTCACTCCTGACCTCCTCTTCTTTTACAAGGGAGGAAGAGGGTCCCGCTCCATATCAGTTCAAGGCTGATTTCTCTGAGGCAGAGGGCAGGCATACCTCCAAACTCTAACTTTCTTGACTCTATTCTGACTTCAATTGGTTTGACCCAGCACAATACTTTGCTGTGTCCACTAGTCCATTACTGTGACCACACCAACAATGTAATACTCATGATTATGGGGCTTATTTGGGAAGCTAGCAGGTTACAAGTCAGGTTCAGAAATGTTAAGGATACAGTTCTTTTAACTATAGTTTTTTCTTCTCAGCTGTCCTGTCAGGTACACCTCTCTCTAGATATTGGCTTCCCAGCCTGAAGGCCTTACTGGCTTCTTCTTTGCTCACGTAAGTTTTATACAACTCCTTTAACAGTGATAAACACTTACAGTACACCCTACTTTCAAAGTCAGCTTCTTGACCAAAGGCACTTGGTAGTACTTGTTCTGGAGTCTGAGAAGCCCACCAGAAAGTCATACTGAATAATTTCACTTCACTACACCCTCTTCTCTCCTCTAACTTGCCATCTTTTCCAATGACAGTGCCACTTGTCCAAATTACTTACATTCTTCAGAAATGTCTCAAGTTTTTTTGTTTTTGTTTTTGGGCATCCCTGCCCTCCAGTGGTGGGAGTAGGAGGCCCAGCCTTGCTGCTGAATTTGAACCTCCAACCCAGTGGACCACAGCACAACCACTATACCACCGGAGCTCAGCCCTCTCTAAGTTTTCATAATTTAAGAAGATACCTGTGACTGAGACTGGGTATAAGAACTCCTTATGCAAGGTTGCTATACATAGCTTTCATTTACTGACAATCTTATGATCTGCCATTTTGCATTGACAATAGGAAAAAAGCTGATGTCTGAATATTCTGCACCTTGGTGATGTATGTCTGGAAATAAAATACTGAGGTGTGAGGCAAGAATAATGCTGATATTAATGGTTAATGGGGGCCCTGTTGGCATACTAGCCATGCACTGGGCTGCTAATCACAAGTTTGGTAGTTCAAAACCACCAGTCACTCCCCAGAAGACATTTGAGACTTTCAAGTCCTGTAAAAAGTTATAGTCTCAGAAACCCCTAGGCACAATTCTACCCTATAGGGTCACTATAAGTTGGAAACAACTCAATGGTAGTGACATTGCTTGTTTGTAGTTAGTGATGGTTCAAGTGATGTATCAATTTGCCTGGGTTATTCTCAATGGTTAAGTAATTATGCCAGCTTTTGGCAGTTATTTAATAATGTAATATGACACTTTTATAAGAAGATTAGTGGTCAGTTGTGTCATGATGTTGCCTTTCTGTTTTGTGCTATGAAGGGGTCATCCTCCATAATACCAATGTTTGCATAAACATCTTATATTTGGAACCTAAACATGTTGATACATGAACAGTGGACATAACATATTTCTGAAAATCCAGATAACAATGATAATATTTAATAGGAAAAAAATCTAACAGTTTACATTATCATATTCTGATGGTGTGCCAGCTAAGGAGCGTCTCATGTATTATCTCATCATATCTTTATGAGAAATCCATGAAGCAGGGTTACCATTATGCACATTTGATGATAAGAAAACAGAGGCAGAGAGAAGGAAAGTCGCTGGCCCTGCTGCTCACGACTGGTAAGTGCTGGGGGATTGTTTCTTAGCCATCTGCTTATGGTCCATGAATTTGGTTTCACTTGTGTTTACTACCACTATTTCCACTACCCATTGTCGCACTTTGTACCCACTCCAGAGAGCAGGAAACATGGGCACATCAGATGGGATGGAATGGCCTTACCCAGACTCAGGCTGCAGCATCTGAGAAAGGAAAGCAGGGTGGGAAAAAGGCCAGAAAATGTTGACTTGATCCCAAAGAAGCTACAGTCAGCCTCATTCCTTAGGCTCTGATAAGCAAAGGCATGAAAGGAAAGAACCCAGCAGGAACCTGGGGGCATGGTTTAAAAATCTGACAGCCCGAAACCATAGGTTCTCTGAAAGAGCAACTGTCAACAGCTTCTCTAATCTGAGAACAACAGCTGTCTGCACAGGGTTTGCAAGACAGATTCTCAGAATAAAGCTCAGCTATGGTGAAGATTAACTCCCCTCTGGGGAGGAACTGGCCGAGAACTTGTTCCTCTCATTTGTACACATTTACTAGCCTTTCGGTTCCAGGAAATGTGGCCACAAGGACAGATTGGGGCCCACTGTTCGTGTCTGCTCTTCTTCCTTTGGTCAGCAGAGAGATGCCAACAAAGATGGAAACACTTAAAAAGGCATCATTTTTAATGACCCAAATCTGGAGGCTTGATTTAGAAAAGGGTTGCTAATTCCTGCCCTCCAATGAATCCTCCTGCAGCTCACCACCAAAACCAGTTAGATGTGTAGGCTTAGAATGAAAAAGAGAGACTTGAGGGGTTTAAATGTCCCAGAAGGAAAGAGCAAGCCTGACTGGACTGGAGGAGAGGAGGAAAGAGATGGCTCATGGTGCTTATATTGCCTAAACCACCTAGAGTGTTTGGAGGACAGGATTCCAAGGCTGTGTAAGGCAGGGGATTTCTGAGTAGGGGAAGGTGAGTAGCCCAGATTTATACCATCTTCAAACTCATAGCATCTATCACAATGCCCATAAAGCAATGGAAAGAGCATGCTGCATTAGGTAAAGCTGCTGGGTAAGAACTCTTTTTACTATTGAAAAGCAAGGAAGTTACTTTGAGGACTAAGGTGTGCCTGATACAACCCATAGTATTTTCAGTGGCCTCATATGCGCATGATAGCTGGACATTGAATAAGGAAGACCAAAGAAGAACTGATGCATTTGAAGAATATTGAAAGTACTATGGACTGCTAGAGGGATAAATAAGTCCGCCTTGGAAGAAGTACAGCCAGGGGACTCCTTAGAGGCAAAGATGGAGAGACTTCATCTTATTTACTGTCTTAGTCTCCATAGACTATAGGAAGAAACTCATAGACATTTATTTGTGTATAAGAAAGAGCTTTGTATAAAGTAATTGTACATTAAGAAAACATCCCAGGCTAGTCCAGATCAAGTCCATAAGTCCACTATTATCCTAGATGTCCTATACCCATGAATAAATTCCTCTTCACACTCTCTCAAGACATGCAATGATGTCAAATGCAGAAAGGTCTCAGGCCAGTGGGTGGGAAGTCTTGTGGATCTAGTGGCCTGGCAAGCACCTCAGTGCTGACAGAGGTCTTCATGTGGCCCCTGCAGCTCAGGACGCTTGCCTAGCTCCATGTGTCTCGTCAGCTGCAATGTCTCTCAGGGAGTGAGCTAAGAGAGCATGTCTCTTGCCTCCAAGGAGGAATACAGGAGTTCCCAGAATCCGCAGGAGAAGGCCCGACCGCCACAGAGGCCTTCTTGGACACGACCTGATGGATACGCTTGACTCCACCCCTTCACTCTTCATCCTTTCAAATCAACAAACAATGATATAACCACCCTACACACTTGGGACGTGTTGGCAGGAGAAACCAGTCCCTGGAGAATGACCTCATGCTCGGTAAAGGAGAGGAGGCACCAAAAAGGGGATTACTAGAGTGGCTGTTACATGGATGCAAGCACAAGGACAATTGTGAAGATGCTGCAGGACCCGGTAGGTAGGTAGGTCGGTCGTGTGTTGATCAGCTGTCACAGGGTTGCGAGGGGGTTGAATGGGCTCAATGGGTAACAACAGAACCACCACAATAAAGAGGTATGGGATGGGGGCTGATTCCCCGCCCCCCCCCCTTTTTTGTCATTGCTGGAGATAATAGCGGAAGCAAGGGTAATGTTGTCAAAGGTCTGAGCAGAAGCCTTTGGTGTGCCACCTAAAGGGGCCAAGGTCTACCTTTCTTTGCCTTTGGGCTTTCTCTGGCCCCAGTGCTCTCTCGGCTTGGCCAGCCCCAATCAATACCAGTGAGAGCAAAGCCCATAGAAGCAACTGTACATCCCCAATCTGGGGCTTTTCATCGATAGCTCCCCAGTTATAAATGGAGGCAGGTCAGATCATTTTTTGTTTGGACCTCAAAACACAGCTTTTATTTTTGTTTTGTATCACTTTCTAAAATCTGAGGGCATGTGGTGACTTCTGTAGCGGCAATATGGTCCCTGATTCATTAATTCAACAAATATTGACTGAGCCTCTACCATATGCCAGAAGTTGTATTTGGCAAATAGAAGTTCCCAAGAACATATTTCAGTGATGAACTAAAATCATTAACAAAGCCAGCACTTGTGTGTGTGTGTGTGTGTGGTATCTGGTGTATGTTGGGTTAGTTCCTTTAAGCAGGTCAAATGAAAAAAAAAAAAGGAATTGAAATTTAGTGGAATTTTCCATGAATTTTGGAAGCCTGATTCATATAGATTTCCTTTGTTAAATAAAACTATGTCCGCATACTTATACATTTAAATCTTGAGTCAAAATTAATGAAGTATAGTGATAGGTATGCTTTAGGATAGTGCAAGCTGGTTTGATTTCAATGGTGAGAGGAACTGTAATTCAGTTCCAATCCAATCTACATGAGTTTCTTCCTTCTCCCAGCTACCCTAGGAAAGGTACTGTTGGGGTCATTCTCCGTGGTAATTAAAATCCAGTTGGAAATTGGCAGGGGGCAGGGGTGGTGGTGGTAGCAGAAATGATCCCCAGGTCTCAAATCCAGAGAGAATGTGGTAGTTATTTTGGAAGGTGATGCAGGTATCGGCTCCCCTTCCCCTTCCCCAAACATCTACAGGACAGTCATTTCCATGAGATCGTTTGGGAGTTTTTCAGTGGGCCCACAGCCCTGTAGATGAGATACCAGCGGGTGCATCTGAGCCTGGATCACAATCTCAATTTGGTTCTGATGCTCAGATTACCAAGTGTGAGTTAGGTGCCTGGACTTCATTTGGTATTTTCAAGGGAGGTCACATAAACTCTGAGTCTCAGTCTTGTCCTCTGGGCAATGGAGTTGTTTTCTTCTGCATGGAATATCCTGGGTTGACCTACACAGTGAGAAAGCCCCCCTATGAAGCAACATGAGGCAGAAAGAAGGATGGGGTGGCTCATCAAATTGCACAGCATGTCCGTCCACTTCTCTCTGGGAACAGGCCTTACACAGATGTTTCCTAAATGGAAGTGGTTTCTCAGAGAAGAAAGTGTCTACTCTCCCATGTAGGCCCTGGAGCCAACTCAGCCCATGGCTACCACTATTTCTCTCCTGTTGTCGGAGTCTTTGTGGCAAAAGCAAAAAGTCATCTAACTTTGCTGGAATGTTAAAGTCAATGACTTTGAACACATGTGGTAGTTAACAGAGGTGACTGATGTGACTGTGTGTGTCTGGTGTGTCTTCAGGCTGGGAAGAAAGATGATCCACTTTCCCAAAGGCAACCTTTGCCAACCGTACAGAGCGCCACACTACTCTGGCACATGTAGGAGGTCATGAGCAGGAACATATTGGAGGGCAACTGTTTGTTTAACGGCCTCTTTCACAGCTCAAGGACAACCATGCAACTGGATGTGAGAAGGGTTTTCTTGAATAAGGAGGTTTTATCTCAAGCCTTCATCACTCCTTTGCTCTGCATTCTTTATAAATGTGCTTCTTTGTGCAAGACAGTCACCCACCATTTCTTGAGTTGATAAGACCTCAGATTCAGGTACCAAGGAGAAACCATCTCTGCAAGTGTTGGTGCCAAACAGTGTAGAGAGGGAAGCAGATGGATTCACCCTGTGTCAAGTGACCTCCCTGGCCTACTGGACTCTAGGTTTATATCAATATGGCTATCAGCTTCTGTCCTTAGGTTTGAGAGAGGCTATTTAGAGTGGGTATGAGTTGGGCTGCTAATCCTAAGGTTAGCCATTCAAAACCACCAGCTGCCTCTGGAGAGAAAAATGAGGCTTTCTACTGCCACAAAGAGTTATACTCTTGAAGACTCATGGGGCAATTCTCCCCTGCACTAGAGGGACTCTGCTAGTTGGAGACCATGGCAGTGAGTTTGGCTTGGGGGTTGGTCCTCCGGTAAAGGGAACCTGAGCTGGTAATTCACCCCAGTTGATGTTTGCCACGGACAAGGCGGGTTAACAGCCCCACAGATGAGCTAGTCTGAGTGCCCACTGGTCTCACACCTAAAACCAGACGACACCACCTGACCCTGGGGAAGGAAGGTGGGAGGGCAGGCCTCTCCCTTGGGAGCCCTACTTGCCCGCCCCACCTTTCTTGTTGCTCTCGGGACTGCTTGGCACAAACACTCTCACATCTCATTACCAGCCGGAATTAATCATGTATTCCCAACTGCACGAGCGAGGCGAGCCAGGAATGTCTCCGAGTTGAAATTCTTAAAATGCTTTGTTTATGAGGAAGTTTTACATGTTAACTTGTTCCAAAAGCCAGAGTGAAGAGCGGTCCTCACCAACATCTGAGAGCACTTTGGCTGTCTTAATTCGCTCATGATGTTTCATTAATATCAATTTTCTCCCTGCATCCCAGCCTGGCAGGTTCTTTTTACAAGTGTGCTTTTCTTCCAATCTCCTGTACTTTCTTTCCTTCTTTCCCTTTCTGTAGAGTTAACTTGCCCTTGTAGTTCTTTCATTTCTTAAGTGATCTGAATCTTTCTCACACACCTCTTGACTCCCCAGATCCACTGCCTTCACGTTGCTTTTGATTCAATTGGCACTGTTCTCAGTGTCTGAGGCTGTGCATCTTTACCAGAGCAGATAGCCCCATCTATCTACCACAGCTCCCTTTACAGAGGAAAAGGCATGGTGTGTTCCCACCCCCAGCCCCTTGAAAGGGGTTCTGAGAAAGGAAAGTTGGCAAAAAAAAAAATCTAGAAAACCAGACCGTAGCCTGAGACCTACACCTTGGAGTTGAAGTATAAATCTGTTCTCAACTGGCATGCCCGCAATCTTCTCAACAGTGAGGCCCATGAAAATGATGCACATCATAAGCTATTCTGATCCACACCCCATCATGGTCACAAGTAGGTTGAAGATCATTTCTCTCTAGCTAGTTTCTTGCTCTGTCTTGTCTCCCTGTCATAGTCATTCACATATTTGCATTCAAGTCCATTCTTTGTCTTTCTTTTCATCTGAATTACAGATAGATTGCAGTTCCTAAGATCCCCTCCCAACTGGCCTCCACATAGGTTTGGCCTATGGAGAAAACTAGAAGAAGACTAGAGGTGCAGGGAAAAGTAGGGTGTTTTCTTTTTATCACTTTGCAAGCTTTCTGAGCTCAGGAATCTCCAGAATGTCCAGCCCCTGTCTTCTGCTAGAATACTAGTGTCAGTTATGTTAACAATGGGGCGCACCACCAAGGAAATACTTTCTCAACAAAAAACACAGGAATTTTCCCTTTTCCCTGGGACTCTTCCAGGGAGTCCACAGACTTGTATAACCAAGAAGACATCTGGATTATCATGTCTTGGTTTGTCCCAAGAGCCATGGAGGTGAGCAAGTTGGTGGAGACCAGGATTTAGGACTCAGCAGAGGGTAAAGAAAGTAAGAGAGGATGTGCCACGACTTGAGATAAGAATGCCTACATTTTCTCCACAGTGTAAGATATTAACTACCTGGAATAAGGTACAAGCTCAAAACATTCTAGAGAAGAACCTAATATATCAGTTACTTAACCAAGAACGAGGTCCTTTGCATCCTAAGGAAGAATCTCAAAGGTATGAGATTTCAGAAAGGGCTGAAAACGGCATGGACTTGAAATTGCCCAAATCTAGTTTCTATAGAAGGAACTAGAAGAAGTCTAGATTTTTTCTCCTCTAATAAAAAAATCACACATCACTGCCATCGAGTTGATTCCAATGCACAGTGACGCTATAGTTAAGAGTAGAACTGTCTCTATGGGTTTCTGAGAGGTTAAATATTTATGGGAAAGAAAAGCTTCATCTTTCTGCCTTTGAATGAGCAACTGGTGGTTTCATATTACTGACCCTGAAGTTATTAGTCCAAATTGTCACCAATAGAACAACCACGACTATGCTACCAAGTTTGATTTTCTGTGTGTGTGTGTGTTTTGCTAAGTTCAACTGTAGTTGTTTGTTTGTTCCTCCCACCCCAAATTTAGGTATTGACTTACTATAGGAAATGGTAAGTAAATATTGACTTATCATAGGAAAAAAATTCTAAAGTTCAGCCAACAATACAGCCAGAAAGTATATGCCCATCTCACTAGGTGCCATCGAGTCAATGGTGACTAGATGACTAGTCCATCCTCTGTGGTTTTCTGAGACTGCAACCATTAATGGGAGTAGAAAGGCCAGTCTCTCTCCAAAGCAGCTACTTGTGTTGTTTTTGAGCTGCCAAGCATGTGGATCGTAGCCCAATACCTACCCCCTACACTATCAGCCCTCCTTCCTGGAAGTAGCAGTCTGTGAGTACCCAAGCACGTTATTGGTTTTTATACATAGGCACAGGAGAGCTTGGAGGGGACGAGTACAGTGTCTGGGGCTCAAGAGCTTAATTCAAATCCGCATCTTTCTTAAATGAGGAAAGTAATAGTACCTACCTCAAAGATCTCTATATAGGAACAATTGTGAGGATGAAGATGCAGTGGTTCTTCCTGCTGTGCAGAAGGTCACCATGGGTCAGAACCAACTCGATGACACAGTATAAACTCACAGGATAGGTGTGAAAAATCAATCTAACAGGATGTACAGTAATACCTGGAACACAGGAAACATGGCATACCCTTCTTATATAGCATATTTAAGGTCTTTATTTGACACTGCTGCAAATTAGTCACATCCCTCTGCCCCGAGTTTGTAAATGGTTTTATTAAATGAACCTCTTGAGAAAATCAAAGAGGCAAAGGGTGGGGTCCCTTGTTGGCGACAGAGAATTTTTTTTCTTGTGGGACCCTATTTTCTCATGTGTGGCCTTGCCACTCCACGCAAGAGCATCTCCTCCTCTTGCTCACGAGCCTCGCTCTGGAGGGGATGCTGCCAATGCACTGCCCACATTCTCTGGGACCCTTCCAGCAGTTCTCTCAAATCATTCTCCTGCCTTTGCCTGCATCACTGTTGACAACCTGAGGTCAGGACAACTCTGTCGGAGAGGGTCTCTCATCTGAGCTTGCTCAATGCTTCCCTCTGATGAAATTTGGGTTGTGCCTTTTAAAGAAGATATAAAAGTTCCACATTTTACATGAAAATATTAATCCATTTAGAATTAAATTTGGTATACATAATATATGTTCTCTTACTTATATGCCTTTCCTCTTGCATCATGTACAATATTTAATTGTTTATATGTTATCTTTCTGTCATTAAAAAACCAAGGTCAAATTTATAATCACTATGCCTTAATAAGATGCTGCAAATAAGGCAAAAGCACAAATTCCCCTACTTATACTTCTATTCTCCAAATCTTCTTGGCTCTCTTCTCCCATTGAGTTTTATAGATGAAACTTAGAATAATGATATCAAGTTTCTTAAAAATTATCATCATCATTGCTACTACCATCACTTCCACCACCATTGTCTTTGAAATCATTATCTTATTCTACCACTAACACCCCCTCCATCATTATCAATAGCATCATCGTCATCATCATCATCATCATCATCATCATCACTACCACCATCACCTCCACCACCTTGTTATTATGGTCTTATTACCTTCATCACCACCTTCACCACCACCACCATCATCATCATCATTACCACCATCATCCTTCCTGACTCCATCATCCTTATCTTCCTCGGTAGGCTTGGGATTATAAAATGCTTTTCAAGGGAGTGAGCAGAAGAATGAATTAATATATAAATACATCTCTGCAACATGTCTATTTGAACTGCTAATGTTATCTTCTTTACTTTTCAAACAGGAAAGTTAAAAAATAAATAAAACCTTTCCCCCAGGTGAAAGTAGTTAAATGTATAAACCATGAAGGAATCCCAATATGTGAAGTATTCTTAGATATTTTGCCGGGATATGGGGGAACATTGTGAAGCTGCGAGGGAGCGTGATTTTCCCGGAGGAATGTCTAGCTTTCTTTTCTCAGCAATTTTTCATGTGCTTGTCACTTTCCCAGACTAATTGGTGGGCTCCTTCCCTGGCTGTGTTGCGCTGCTATGGGTCTGTTGCTCAGGGCAGGCCCGCTGGGGTTGAGAAAAGGATCCTGGAACTATAGGCCCTGTGGAGCTTTGGCCAGGCCTTTCCCCGACTCTGTCTAGAACATGAGAAGGTCTGGTCTTTGTTAATAGAGCTCCATGGTCGAAATGAAGCCACAGGGGCTCCTGGGGGCAACCCAGGATGTGACTTGGTGACAGAAATGAAGCCGGAAATAGATGCCCTTGAGATGCTGCTGAAAATAGGACTATGTTCTGTTGGGGAGGAACAATTGGAGGTGTGGCCATGAAGGGTGTGCTTCACACTGTCCTCTAAGGAAGTCCTTAGGAGACCTTTTGAAACTGTGATTAAAGTGTTAGACTGCTCATCAAAGGTTGGTGATCCAAGTCCACAGGAAAACGATGTGGTCATCTGCTTCTGTCAAAGATAAATAGCCCTGAGAATCCCGTGGAGAAGTTGAACTCTCTCCTATAGGTTTGCAATGATGAGTTGGAATTGACTCCACAGCAGTGGGATTGGTTGCCTCTACTGGAATTTATTTACAGAGCAAAGTGTGAAGGCGTGTGAGCCCCAAAGACCTGTGTACAAAACCCAGATCCACCCATCAATCCTTAGGCGTCATGAAGATGACTCCTGCCCCTCCCCCCAAAAAGCTATTCTTTTTAATTAAAAAAAATTTTTTTTGCTATTCTTTTTCTTATACAATTGCTGTAGGGATTAAAATAAAACTTGCATTAAAAAATTCCCAGCACATAACAACTCTAGACATTTTAAAATTCCAACCCAATATATCGATCCTGAATAAAAGACACCGAAAGACTTGGAGGAAGGGAAGAATGCCCTGTGCTCCTGATTGCCTGGGAAGCAGATGGTAAAAAAAAGAGTGGAGTTAGCATGCCTGTAGTGGGCTGGATAGTGGCCCCCAGGGGATACACCCACATCCTAATCTCTGAAATCTGTGACTGTGACCTTATTTGGACAAAGGGTCTTAGTAGATGGAGTTCCAGTAAGTATTTCAGATGAAGCCATCCTGGATTATCTAGATGGGCCCTAAACCCAAGGATAAGTGTCCTTATAAGAAAAAGAAGAAGGGGGCTGAGACAGGCAGAAAAGAAAAAGACAGACAGAGATTGGATGACACAACCCCAAGCCAGGCAGTGCTAATAGCCACCAGAAGCACAGAGAGCAAGAAGAATGCTAGCACCACCGCCCCAACCCTTCCTCTCTCACTCCAAAACCATCGAAGAGAGTGATGATCTGCATTGCCTTAATTTGGACTTCTGGTATCCAGAACTCTGAAAGAGCAAATTTCTGCTATTCTAAGCCCTAAAGTTTTGGGTAACAGCCATAGAATGCCAATGTAGTAGGTGTGGCCAGATATTCAGCTTCTAGACTCAGCAAAGAGCAGTGCCAGCAGCCTAAGCTGACCCTTCATAATGGAGACAGGAGGCTTCTATTGGCCATCCAGGCAAAGAACTTAAAGGGCTGCTGCTATAGACAATTTGGGGGTTTGATTTTCCCACATTTATTGCCCCCTTATTTCGATGACTACATTCTATTCATCATCCCATATATCTAGAAATTAACATTCCTACCAAGAAAAGAGCATGTAACCCAAAAAAGATCAACTAGACTTTCTCTCTTGAGATTTCTAATCTTCAGAAGAAATGTTAAGGGCAATGCCCTGAAAAGACTCTTCAACTTCAGAACCCTAGATTCCTTGGGCTACCCTGGTCTGAGCCTTTTCTCCAGCCTTTCCATTCACCCAGTGAGTCTTCCAATTAATTTCTTTGCTGCCCAATTCAGTTACCATTGCTTGCAACCCAACAATTCAAGTTCTAGGTGGAAGGTTCACCAAGGGAAATGAGAGGTTCAGAATATGAGAAGCCTGGCCCATCCTTTTAATAGCCTCTCTTTGGTGTGGATGGAAAAATCAGGGAGTCACAGATTACCTTCATGCTTTCTACCAACTGTTTGCCTGTCTTTCTATCGGGCATCTCTCTCCACTGTCTCTGCCTCCATAAAGTTGTAAAACTTACCAACTTTTGAATTTTCCAAGCCTGATACACAGCAAACATCATTAAATTGGTATTTGGTGAATGATATATCAAACCTGGACCATAGAATCTATTACCTTCAGTGAGACCTCAGTCTAGGCTAACGGGACCATAAGAAAAGATAAGAAACCTTCTATGAGAGGTCTGAGAAGATCGTACAAGTTAAAAAGGAGACTTGTCTCAGACTAATAGATTTTGGCTCAACTTGGTATAACAGAAGGAATCTTTGAATTGATGTAGTCTACAGACAGTAAACATTTGGCATACAGGATACCACACCCCCCTGCCCATAGTAGACAACACTAATCAATCATAGCACTCCTTACCTTAAAACTTAGCCATGATTTCAAAATCCTCCTCATGGAAGGCTCCAGACAGTGCTTACTGGTTGAGATAAAATGCCTCCAAACTATCTACCTTCACTGGTAGTTATTCCAATGCTTCGCCTGATAAATAGAGAGACCACAGTGTGAAAGAACATCTCCCAAAACATTAAACATATGAGTGGTAGATGGGAGATCTATGTCTCTGGATTTCAGCCCTGGCCCCTTCCCGTCACCTAACAAGGACTCGGCAGTAGCCTCTGACATTATACTTCTGCACTTTCCATCCAACCAGGCCCTAAATATTGTAGTGTTTATTTTAGCGATCTCACAAATCTGGTCTCCAAAGGATGAACATTAATAAAATATGCTCTCTAACGCTATGTAACAAGGAAAATATAGAATACATTTTCTATTCCCATTGATCCTCAGGCCACTGGCAATTCACCAACAATTGATTTAGCCATTTGATTAGTTTGGGGGGAAAATATTATATTTTAATGGGGTATATATAATTCTAAGTTACCGCTTTGAAGTTGAACCAAATATTAAAATTACCTCTTTTTATGGATACGGCACAGCTCTGAAGCCTTATAATTGCAGCCTGGGCTTTTGTAAGCGATTTGAACTGGAAAGGCAATTTTTGCAAAGCTGATTATGTGGACCTGAGAGCCACCAGGGTAGCCCTGCCTTCTGTCAGCAAACCGATGCACGTGACAGGGCTAAGGATCACGCCTTCTTTTGGACTGTGGTTATGAAGATCGATTGTAACCTGTCAGATCTTTGCTTCAAGGTGCTTCTCAGATCCACCGTTTCTTTCTGTTTCTTCTGCTAGCTCCCATTTTACCCATGTTTCTGCAAGAGTCTAACAGGATAAGGGGTGTCCCCTCATATCCTCACAGAGACCGGGTCAGCACTCAATAGCGTGATACAGCCGGCTGCACTGCTAGCTCATTTTACAGGTCAGGACAGTGCAGCTCAGATGTGATCCATACAAAGCTCTGCACACAGTCCCCGGAAGAGCAAGGGTTTCCTCCTAACCTTTGCTATGAAACGTTATCTGGTCTTCTCTGATAGGAGCCCTGATGGCACAGCAGTTGAGCCTGGATCCCTGTTAATCCAAAAGTTAGCCGTTCAAACCCACCCAGCGCCTCCATGGGAGAAAGACCTGGCAAACCTGTTCCTGTGACAATTGTTTCCTAGAAGATACTAGGGGGCAGGTCTACTTTGTCACATGGTGACAGTCTGGGTGAAAATGGATTGGATAATACCTATAAACAACACCCAAGAGGAGGAGAAGTTGTGACTGGATGGCTGGGAGCAAAAGGAGTCCCACTTGATGGCTTCTTTTCAGTCTGTCTTCAGAGGCCCTTGAAGACAGAAGGTGTGGAGGTAGTCTGTCAAGGTGGCTCACTTCTGGGGTGATTTTGAGGTCACTGAACTTGGGGCACTGTAAGAGAAGAGGTGAGTTCTTGAGTTGTTAGCTTTCCTGTGTCACTTGTTGGATATGGGAGTCCCTTAGGAGTTGGTTTTCAAGGGATCCAGGATGTTCAACTCTTTGGATCCATCTGGTCACCTGTCCTGTATCCTGGCTTCCAGGCCAGTCTGGACTTTGAACGGGACCTGAATGTTCACCGTTCATGAGAGAGACAAGATGGGAAGAGTCTCACCAGTTTGGCTCCCCTAGGGCCACATGCCTGGGACTGACAGTCCAGGTGCTCAGGACACACTTTGCATGCTCAGTATATTCCTTCTTCTAAGATGCGCCTACTAACACTGAGCATGCCCATCAAATCATCCACTGCAGATGGGCAGCTGGCACAGAAGGCGATAACGTTCCTCATTAGATGGCTCCCCGTGACTATACTCTTTCCAAGACACATGAATAGGCCCTGTACTCTTCACCCCTGTGGTCCAGGAAGTGGACTTTAGGCCCTTGGCCCTGCTGCCAGATGTCTGTCAACCCTTCATTCTTGTTTTGAGTTGCTATCTTATGAGCTCAAACTTGGGGAGAACCCACATACACACAATGTCACTGAGTCCTGCCCCATCTTCATGAGTGTTGGGATGTGATAATTACATGTGATAATTATGGCACTCCATTTCACTGAGGGTCTCCCTGGCCTTTGCTGGCCCTCTACTTCACCTATAAAAGATCCTCTTCTGGTCATTGCCCACCCACCCACTCCCCGGTCTTCCAGAGCACATCTAACATCAGAGCTGAGGCCTCTGACAGTGGACTCCATGATCCATACAGTGTCTGTTGGTTGGCTTTCAAAAGTTGCCTGAGAGTGCCGCTGAAAACTGTTTACTAGAGGTCACCCTAGTGGTGTTTGAAATACTAGGGGCTATAGTTCTAGCATCATAGTAACATGTACGCCCTGCAGGATGGCATACTGATAAACGGGTGGGCAGTTTCAGTTTTGGCGTGTCATAATTTGTCAGGTGGGCTTACCCTGTAGGCAACAGGAGTTTCTCAGTCATTTTTCTTGCCCCCATGAAGTCTCTGAGGGCTGGGTGGGAGGAGGTCACAGAAAATAGAAGCATCTTGTCAGTGGCCCAACTCACTCACCACCTTCCACATCCCTCCCAGCAGACAGGGCTCAGCCCTCCCTGTTCCCTGCTCCATGAGTGTGCCTCAGCAGCCTGCTTCTAACAGGATGGCTTTCATCCTCATTCAGATACATATTATATTGGCTGAGAAACATCAAAGGGGCTTTGTCGTTACATATTCTATTTCTGAGAGGAGAAAAGCAGCCCCTTGCTTTATTAACATGGCAAATGTTGACTCTTGTAATGAAAAATGCACAAACGCCAGGCAATTTTTGATGAATAGGTAATCGAAGGAGGGTCCTGGATGGAGGAGAATTAATTTCTCATTGGTGTCTCCATTACAAATTGTGGAGTTCTTGCCCTCCCAGACAGAGCCATGTATGCATCAAGGCCCTAGACTTGGATAGCAGGTGGATAGCAAGTATGACCCTTGAAGTGTTCCCATTCACCTGCCCTTGTTTCAGGGCAGCTGTAATGATGAATCCTCAGAGGAGTCAAATCATCCATAGCTCATGAACTAATTGATGACATTTTCTCAGCTTGCTCACCTATCATCCTATAAAAATCTTTTGAAATGGTTTTTTGTTTTTTTTTTTGTTTTTTTTTTTGAAATGGTTTTGCATGTCCTCATTTCCCATCAGTGGTAACAGAGTTCAGACTCACTTTAAAACCTTCCACCAAGAAAAGCCACTCAAGTTTTGAACCAACACATCATTCCTAGAAGAGAGACTGCTCACCTGTTTAAGTTTAAGATAAACTTCCATGGTACAGATATTATTAGAATGGAGGGAATATAGTGATGATCTTCCCTTCTTCCTCATTGGTGGGCCTATCTTAACACTCCATGTATCTCAAAGACATGCTTATTGACCCAGGCAAACTGGTCTTTCACAGCTGACTAAATCCACCTGCTCTTGATGGATATATGCTTGGACACATTCTTGGCAGTTCAGTGATATCAGGGTTTTCAGTCAGCTTCCATGAGACTCACTTGGTCTTTTCTTCATGGTCGCAAGATGCCTGCTGAAGCCCTAAGTATCACATCTTCATGCTTCAGTCTTGATTGCAAGTTGGGAGAGGCGAGAGAATAGAAAAGATGTCATTTCTGGAAGGTTCCTTTTTTTGGTAAGGCAGGAAAAATTTTCCCAAAGCTTCACAGGAGATAAGATTTGTTGGTCCAAATACATTTTCATGACTGCCCTGATGTAAACATGCCTGAAACATTCTCTGGTTTGATAGAAATTATTTGAAGAAAGGTGCTGTAGAGCAGGTCTGCCTTAATCCCTCTGCAGGAACCTCTGTGGACTGCTGAGTTTGCCTGTGCAATACTCAGTTTTCTAGGATAACTCCGATTTGGCCAGAGGGAGGGTCAGGAATGCACACTGTGTTAGATCAAGTTCCCCACCACCCTGGAACTTGAGATGAGAAGTGATCA
This sequence comes from Nesogale talazaci, assembly GCA_004026705.1. NCBI lineage: Eukaryota > Metazoa > Chordata > Mammalia > Afrosoricida > Tenrecidae > Nesogale > Nesogale talazaci. The sequence continues at coordinate 90,766 of PVJH01000605.1, forward strand.
ATGGGGAAAAAAGGCAAGAGAATAATATTTCCATATATACTGAGTTGCCAAGCTCAGGACATGTGTGCTCCTCCAAGTACAGAAGAAAGTCTCCCCATGGTGCAGTGGTGACAGCACTCAGCTGCTAACTGAAAGGCTCAGTGGTTCAAACCCACCAGCAACCCCATGGGAAAAATATGAGGCAGTCTGCTTCCATAAATAGGAAGAAAAACAGCTAGGAAAACCTCATAGGGCAATTCTACTCAGTCTTTGTGCTGCTTTGATTTGGAATTGACTCAACTGCAATGTGTTCACATCAAAGAGAATGGATGCTATGAGGAAATGAAAAGGAGAAGATGGTGTGGTCAGAATCTTCATTAAAGCAATCTTTGAGGCTATTGATGACAATAATAATATTAATAACTACCATTTATTGGACATCTAAATACCAGTTCTTCTGTTGGGTACTTTATGTACATGTTCTCCTTAATCATTACAAGGACTCAGTGGTGCAGATGGCTTTTCCCAGTTTATAGATAAGGTCCTTGTTTTGGTGAGGGATTATGCCAACAAGACACTCCTGGTAAGGATAGGGCCAGAGGTCAACCTATCCTATTGCCTTGGTTTCATAAGCCTTTTGGTAAAATACAGAAAGACTGAGTCATATCAATTCCTCTTTAACCCTTTGTCTTCTGACAGAGGTGGATCCTGCATCTGGTCCCTCTATCTCATATGGGGTCACTTGCCAATCCCAGAGTCATCAGAGGACCTACTAATGGTGGATGCATTCAGCCAGCATCAGAGCTTTGCATCCACTGGCCTCCTGCTGTCTCTGCTTCATCATCCTCTTTCCTATTCATCAGTTTCTATGATTCAGGAGAAGTCTGACGTGAACCAGACTTGACATACCTATTTCAACAACTGTGTAAGACATTTCTTGATAGAAGTATCTTTTCATGTATGACACACACAAGCATAATTGGTTTGTTTCTCCAGAGAACCCAATCTAATGCAGAAGCTGAGTCCCAGATGATACCCATTGCTCAATATATCACAGATGCTCAAGGACAAAGCCATTGATGAGTTGGTCGTGTATGTTGGGTGCAAATTAAGCCAGGACAGAAGGGGCTAGGGACCACAACTTTTCACTCTTGGAGATGGATGATTCCAAGCATGGTCCCCAAATGTTGACTAAGTAGCCAGACTTTTCACACTTCCCATCTCTGCCTTCTGTAGATTCCTACTCTCAGTCACTTTTCCATGCTATCTGGTAGAATTCCCTAGCTGACCATCTATAGGAATCCAGGATGAGACTTGGTATACAGTGTACACCATCAGTCCTTTGACATTTAATTCTGTTTCTGGAAGCTGGGGAATGTGTTTCCATTGATTATGCCTCCACACATACCAAGGTATGCCTTTCCAAAAGCTTGTGCAAGTGCTCTTTGGATAAGAGTTTCATGGTCAGAGGTTTTTGGGAATGGCGTGAGCTGTTCTTTGTGAGGACACATGAGTGGATGCCAAGGTCTAGAAGAAAGAAGCCTACTTGACTGGAGTTAGCCTAGTGCTTCCCCAACTCAAGTGGCTCTAGAATCCTTTCATCACATAGAAAGCTCCTGCTCATGGACACCTCACATCCGACAGAATCAAACATAGTTCAGTTCTGCACCATCCTCATGATGCCTGGTATGTGTGAATCTATGATCATATGACATTAGGATCCTATGTTAGTCCAGGTAGACAAGAGAAACAAATTAATAAACATGGACATGTATATAAAAGAGAGTTTTATATTACGGATAATTGTACATTTGAAAAACACCCCAGACCCGTCTAATCCAAGGTCATAAGTCTGATATTAGACTGTATGTCCGATACCATTATATAAAATCCTTTTCAGACTCATGAAACACATGCGATGATGCCAAATGCAGAATGATCACAAGGCAGTGGACAGAAAGCCTCACATCTGACAGAATCAAACATAGTTCAGTTCTGCACCATCCTCATGATGCCTGGTATGTGTGAATCTATGATCATATGACATTAGGATCCTGTGTTAGTCCAGGTAGACAAGAGAAACAAATTAATAAACATGGACATGTATACAAAAGAGAGTTTTATATTACGAATAATTGTACATTTGAAAAACACCCCAGACCAGTCTAATCCAAGGTCATAAGTCTGATATTAGACTGTATGTCCGATACCATTATATAAAATCCTTTTCAGACTCATGAAACACATGCGATGATGCCAAATGCAGAATGATCACAAGGCAGTGGACAGAAAGCCTTTGGATCCAGGGGTGTTGTAAGCATCTCAACACTGCCGGGAGTCTCCACGTGGCTTCTCTAGGTCCAGGTATCTGGCTACATCAGGTAGGTCCATGAGGGTTCTCCTCAGCGATGTCTTTCAGGGAGCTAGCCTTGTCAGTCATCTCCCAAGCAGCGAGTATTGTCAGTACAGAGTCTCCAAAGGAAGCGAACTCGGAAGTGTCTCCTTCCTCCAAGAAATTAGTACCGGATTTCCCAGAATTCTCAGAAGGCTATGCTCACACAGAAACTCCACCCAGACACTCTTAATCCTCAAACTGATACCAGATTAGGTGGCTACCACAGATCCTTTCACAGAATGGGGGGGGGGGGAGGTTACAATGGGTAAGCTGACATCTCATGACCAAAGGTTGGCAGTTCCATTCCATGGAAAGGCTCAGGGGGAAAGGCCTGGTGATTAGCTCATGTGAACATTTCAATTAGGAGCACAGTCTTGGGGAACATCAAGGTCACTGAATGTAATAGCTACCCAAGTCTATGTTCTACATCCCATCTTGGGGCGGAGCTTGGGGAGTTTTAAAAGTTCATGAGCAACCATCTAAGTTAGTACACCTCCTCATCTCTCTCATCCAGCAGACAGGAGAGTGATAACAATGAAAAACAGGTGGAAACTGTTAGTCCAGGGGGCTGACGACCCATAAACCTCAGTTCTTCTCTCTGTTTCCTTCTAAAACAGAAGACCATTGGATTCAGTGTTTCCCAAACAACAATCACCTGGCAGCCTGCAGGCAAAGATTAGGCTGACAGATGAGTAATGTTTGTTTGAATAGTTACATATTGATTGCATTTTGTGTTTTGCAAAATGCAATTAGCACATCTGTGATGTCACGGATACTAGAAATGCTTTCATTGGAAACAAAACGTTTTAGTAAAGAAAGGGGGATAAAAGGCAGTTATGGTTGAGCCAGCTCTGACTCACGGGGACCCCGAAAGCATCAGAGTAGAACTGTGCTCTCTGGGATTCTCAATGGCTGGATTTGGGACATAGATCGCCAGGACTTTCTTTGGTGACACCTCTGGGTGGACTCTACTCCTAACCGTCTGGTTAGCATTAACCATGTGGACCACTCAAGGACTCTTTGGGCAAGGGGAAATAAAAACTAGCCACCGAGAAAGCGATGTGAATGTGGAAGAACTTTTCCGCATAGCATACAAGCAACTCATATTAGGGGCAACACTGCCCTTCACAGTCCTTGAGACCCTTCAATCCTGTACATATTTACTAGTGGATGCCATGTTATCCTTTCCAGGTTGCTTCGGCTTGGCTAAGGGTAAAATTCCCCTCCCTCCCTGGGAGCTCTTCCCATCAGCCTCTCCTGTGAGGATCAAGTGGTGTGAGCATTCTGGTTGAAAACCATACAGATGGATTCTCCCAGAGGCTCTCTCCCAGGGCTCACCTGCAAGGTGAAAGCCCCTTCCACTTTGTCTTCTTGGGCTGAGTCTGCACAGAGAGCACGAATTGGTCTGTGGTCAGGGAAGGTCGTTGCACATAGGAATGAAGAAGGTACGTTACTGTCCCCTTTGAGACCTCCTGGGCCAGCAGGGTCAAACCAAACTCACTTCCATAAAGTCAATTCCAAATCCATGTGAGCCAAAAGGAAAGATGAGTTGCCTTTGTGTATTTCTGAGATGGTCACTCTTTATGGGAGTAGAAAGCCTCATCTTTTTCCCATGGAGGGGATGGTGGGTTCACACTCTTGACTGTGTGGTTAACAGTCATTTCAACATGCAGCCTACCCTCCACTCCTAGAGGGTTGCCAGGAGTCTGTAATGATGCAATGGCAGTAAGTGAGAGGGAGGATCCATGGTAGTTTGGATGTTGGTCCATTGGTAGGCTTGTTTCTCACTGAGGAGCATACCCTGGGACAGCCCCCAGGAATGTGTGCCCTGGACCCCCTCACATCTCTATATGAGGCTTTAGCCTCTTTGAGGGAAACTCCTCATGACAGGGCCTGCTGGGTTCCAAGCTGCATTTCCTCCCCACAGGGCAGCATTTGATGATGGGCCAGCTGCTGACAACTTGCCCTGCGGCTGGCTTCCTCATCAATGGTGGTTTGGATCTTGGGATTGGGAGCGACCTGAGAAGAGGCTGAGCCAACCAGACAGAAACCAGAGTGGCCTACAGAAAATAATCATAAAAATATTTAATATTTATTGACAGTGCATGAGGAAGACTTCAAAATGTTCATAGAAAAAAATAGAACTGAATGACAATAGCCTTTTCCTCCTATTAAGTAGGAGGCTGAGCGACACAAAGAGTTAAATGCTCAACTGTTAGCAGAAGAGTCAGCAGTTCAAACTTCCCCAGAGACACCTTATAAGACATGATTGAAATTCCCTTTCCACAGGGCCACAGCCTGGAAAGTGCTGTGGAGCAGGTCTACATGCTCTGCACACATGAATATGGGCTCACCGTAAGTTGGAATGAACATGGCATTAATACACACTGGGGGCGTGCTGCACCATTTTCATTCATTCTGACCACAGGATCACCCTCATATCCTAGAGCAGAGGTTCTCAACCTTCTTAAGGCTACGACCCTTTAATACACTTCCTCATGTTGCGGTGACTCCCCAACCATAAAATTATTTTCATTGCTACTTCATCACTGTCATTTTGCCACTGTTATGAGTCATCATGTAAATATCTGATATGGAGGATGTATCTTCATTGTTACAAATTGGACATAATGAAGGCATAGTGATTCATCACAAAAGCAATATGTAATTATGTCTTGTGAAATATTTATTTCTAATGACGAATGAAATTTTGTCTTGAGGCATGGATTAGTAGGGGTAACAGTCTTGATGCCATGTACTTGTATGTGGGCATATCTGTATGTAGGCAGACCCACCTGGACATCTCCAGAGGTCTGGTGTCTCGGTTCCTAAGACCTTCAGAAATATGTGTTTTCTGATGGTCTTAAGCAACCCCTGTGAAAGGGTTATTTGACCCTCAAAGGGGTCATGACTCACAGATTGAGAACTGATGTTTCAGAGGAAGACCCAAAGCCTTAGACAGGCCTTGTTGAAGATTGCACAGAAAGTTAGTGGAAGTCTTACTCACCGATTGTTGCAAAACCAACAGCCACAGTGATCTGAGGTTTGGCTATAGTTTGACTAACCTAGGCTGGGGTAGACTGTGCTTGGCTTCAGGTCAGAGGGTGGGTTCTGTTCCATGTGACTCTTCTTCTGGGATGCTATAACAATGAAAGGAGATCAAGAGGGCAAGCTCAACCTCTTCTTGCATCATAATTTCACACATTCCGTTGACCAAAAGTACTCAGTGGCTGAGCACAGCCAAAGGGGTTAGGAAGTTCATTCTTCCCTATGAGGTGAATGTTTCCTGCTCAAAGACACCATCAACCATAAGGATAACACCAGGGTTCAAAGCATGAGTAAAGTCATGTCATCCTTCAAAATCCACTGCCAGATCCTGGCATACAGGCAGCTGCTGTGCTCCTGATTGAGACCCAGAACCTTCCTTTAAGTGGCTGTTTCATTGTTGCTAGACACCAAGACTCATATGCATTCATGTCCTCATCTCTAAGCCCCACAGCAGGTGAGTTGTTCACACCTCAACCTGGGTGTAGCACATGCTGCCATTTTGATGTGTGGGTTGTATATTGAACTGTTATCCAGAAGGTCAGCAGTTCAAAGCCACCAGTACTTGGCCCCACAGTTGAATATGAGACTGTCTGCACTCATAAAGATTCACCAAGTCAGAAACTCAAAAGGGAAATTCTATGGTGTCCTATAGGGTCACCATGTGTTAGAATGACCTTAATGGTAGGGTGTTTAGTTTGGGAGTGGGGCAGGGAGAGGTTGTTTTGCTTTTGATCTGGAGTCCTGGTGGCACTTTCACACAAGCAAATGACTCCTAACATCAAGGTCAGCCGTTCACACCTACCAGGCACCTCATGGTAGAAAGATGAGGCTAAATGTTTGTATAAAGATGTGCATAGTCTTGAAGACCTTAATAAGTCAAAATCAACCTGATAGTCATGGGTATTAAGAACTGTATTTCTGGACACAATTGGAGTTTTTAGAGAGTCCGGTTTCCACCTTTATCATGCCTGCAAGAAGAGGACCTTCCTAGTTTGTCATGGCAAGTTGTCATATGGTTAAGCAGGATGTATGTTGGACAGAAGTTCCTAGCATGAATGAGGCTAAACTCCAGTGTATACATTGCATGCCAAACCATGGACCTTGGCATGGGACTGTGTCTATCCAGAAGAAAGTATATGTTTTTTTTTTCCCAACAAGCCATCATCTGGCTGCCAAGTCATACTGTGACTACTGGGGAAGCAGTGGGGGGGGGGGTGGTGGTGGTGGTGGTGGTGGCATCATTTTGTACAGTAGCTACAAAGATACTGGCAAGGCTAACAGGGGCTGAGCCTCACCAGGGTTGTAGAAGACTCAGATTCAAGGCCTGCTGTGTACAAGCTCTGAGAGCTAAGAAAAGGTGACATTATCTTTCCAAGAAGGGTGCTGGGTGGGACAGCACTAAACTACTTGATAGCACACCCAAAAGGCTGAAGGTTCAAACTCACCCAGTAATTCCAACTCTATTTTTTGTAGTGAAATGTGCAAAACCCTAGAACCAGAAAGCCCAAAGGGAAGAGCACGTTCAGCACCTCTTGAACTGAAGTAATTCAAGAAAAAACTCAAGCCTCAAGCTGCAGTATTGAAAGATTCTATAGACTGTGGTAGTTACACAACTTCACGTCAACTTGAAAAAGAGGCTAGAGGGGTGGAGTCTAGCCTGTCAATCAAGTCACAGCTTGATTGATGCCTCCTGGTGGTTGTGACCTTCTCATGAGGATTCTGGGTGTTTTCTTCTCTTCCTCTCTGGAAATGAGACACACTTTCTCCTTCACATTCCTCTTGTTAAGTCACTTGGACCTATACTGATGTCAGCCAGAGCCCTGAGGCTGGAGGAGCTACATAGAGATCCACACCAGTTCTGAGATGCTTCCCCTACCCCTGGATCCACAAGACTTTCCACCCACTGGCCTGTGATCTTCCTGCCCCCTGGGATCACTAAGAGTTGAAACAGACTTGCCAGTACTTCATTTGACCTTTCCAAACCTCTTTTAGCTGTTGTCTCTGAAAGGCATCTGATGATCCAAGAGGAGCAAGGGCTACAGAGTAGGACCCCTGGCCTCCAACAGGCAAAAGAACAAGCCCAGTCCCAGTCTGTCTGACTTTGAAGGTGGAAGCCAGTGCTCCAGCCTAATTATTGTCCTGATCTGACAGTGTGATTTGATTTTGCCCCACTTTTGGAGAACCCAGACTGAGGAAGAGAGAGGGATAGGAAGAGTGGGAGAGAGAGAGAGAGAGAGAGAGAGAGAGAGAGAGAGAGAGAGATTTATGGCAGAGGAAGCCTGGCAGGCCTCCTGGCATTCCTGATGCCGCTGCTGATTGGAATCATTGAAGAGCATTATTTATTCATTGTTTAGCTTTTGCCTCTTTTTTTCCTGAACTCCACATTCAAAGGCCTCATTTCCCTCCTTCTCTCTCCCATGCTCCTTCCTCCCCACCTCCTCCTCTCTCTGATATTTGTTACAGCTGCATTTTTCAAACCATTGACTGTCTGGAGGGTAAGTGGAATGACACAGCTCATAATGTGCAAATAAATGGGAAACCAGCTCGTCAGCTCGAGTGGAATGAATTACTGTCGCCAGGGAAGTGCCATGATGGGGAGCAGCTGCCCGGGAGTCGGGCGGGCGAGAGCAGGTACTGCGCTGGAGTGGCCGGAATCACACTCCCTATGATTTATCAAAGAGCACTTGAGAGCTCCTCTGAGGCTCTCAATAGGCATGAAAAAGGCCTCGTGGCACCAGGCACTGGCGGAGCAGAGTGATTAGCGGTCTCAAATGCTTGACCTTGGGCTCGGCTTCTGGCCAGGGGAGTCGGAAATCCTCAAAGACACTCAGGAGGGACAGTCAAGTGGGGGAAGTTCCAGGAGAGAGGACTGGAAGCCAAGGTGTGTCCCAGGATGTGGTGAGCAAGTTTCTGGGAGGGGCTTCGGGGACTGACTGAGAGGCCACAGGGAGGACAGCAGGGATTGTTGTCAGGAGTCCAATACATACCTTATGCAAAAGGGACTGAAACTGTGCCCTTGGTAGCCCCAGAGGGCTGGTCAATTATTTAACCAAAGTTGGGGATATTGAAAAACGCAAAGTAACTTTATATTACATATTCCTTGGGAAAAAATTAAGTCAAACAGAACATATATAAATATGATACACACATAGAACATACATATATGATGACTTGCCACGACAAACTAGGAAAGTTTTCTTCTTACATTCATGGTCAAGGTGGATACTAGACTCTCTAAAAACCCTGGCTGTGTCCACATATAAAAAGATTCTTTTTAATCACTCCCACATTTCCCATTGAGAAGTAATCCTGATCAGCACTTGGTGAACATTGTTGCAGGTCTCTAAGGAGACAAGGAATCATGGAAAGAGACAGATGGAAAGAGACACGAGAGGAGTCTGGTCACTTTTCCCATGGCTATTCCCTCCATCTTTATTACTTACCTGTGTGTTTTCACTGATGGACAGGTGGAGTCTGCCATCAACTCGTGCCAACTCGTGATGACTTTACATACAACAGAACACAATAATGCCCATCCCGGTGTACATCTTCACCAGCTATCTGAGTTTGCCACTGTGGCTAGCAGTCCATCTCCTGGAGGATCCCCTTGTCTTTTAATTAGTCAACTGCTACACTAACAGAAATATCACAAGAGGATAGCTTTAACACAGAGAAACTTTATTTTCCCACATCTTGAACTTGATCGTCTTCCTGATAGTCTTCATACCATGTTCCTTTTGGAAGTCTGGCTTGAATTTCTGGATGCTCCCTGCCCATGTGCTGCTGGCACTGTTGTTGAATTAGCTTGAGCAATATTTTACTTGACTGTGATAAGACGCTAATATTCTAAATTTAGGGTGCTGACTTAAGGCACCACTTTCTCACCTTGTAAACTCTGGGGAACATTCTTTGTCTCTTGCCTGGCACTGTGGAGAGCTTCTTATGACTTGGCATCTGCCTTCCCCATTCTCTGTATACTCTGCTTCTTCTTTTTTCTGTTGAAGGAGCCCTGGTGGTACAGTGGCTTTATGTTGGTCTGAGATCCATGTGGCCATCAGTTCAAAACCACCAGAGGCTCCTCTTTAACCCTACACCCCAACAGACTTGGTGTCCTTCTCCAGCACTAAGGTCTCCTGATGATGTCCAAAGCAAATGAGTTGAACAAAGTTTTGTTATGTTCCATGAAGTTTTCCTTGCACAATTTTTGGAAAGTGGATCACCAAGCCTTTCTTTCTTTCTAGTCTGTCTTAATCTGGAAGCCACTAAAAGTCTGTCTACTGTGTGTCCCTGCTGCCATTGAGATATTAGTGGCATAGCTTCCAGCATAACAGTCACCTACAAGAGCCCATATGATGACACACTGACAGGTGGTAGCATTTGTTCATAGGAGATGGTAAAGCAATATTGACTTTCACTGAAGTTAAATTTCTTCTTTACCAAGAAGAATTAGAAGTTGGGCTGTTGGGTTCAACATTTGGAAAGGGGAGAGAAAATGGAGGCTTGGATAAGGGACAAGGAACAGAATTCAGTGATAGGGTATTGCCTCTCAGGAAAGGGTATTGCCTCTCAGGAAAGTGCTTACAATTAATCCCTGGCCATCTGGGGGGGGGGGGGGAAGGAGTCTCCCCCATGCTTCCCGAGAGATACCTAGCACAACAACAGAATGCAGATGAATACGTTAGAGTCTTCAGGAGATAAAACCAAGGAAATATGATCATGGGGCCTTAAAGGGTCAGCAAAGGTTTGGAGTAAGAGAGGCAGTTCTCCAGAATGCATGGCTAATGGCAGGAAGAAGAAGAGCCATTCAAATAATAACAATTGAGTATCATTATGTGGAAGAAGTACAGAAAAGATGCTCTTTAGAAGCAAGGATGGCCAGACTTCCTTTCAGGCACCTTAGATGTGTTAGCAAGGGAAATGGGTCCCTGAGAAAGAATAGCATGCTTGATAAGCTATCAAATCCAAACCAAACTCATTGCCACTAAGTCCAATCTGACTCATGGGGATCCTGTAGGACAGGGTAGAACTGCCCCTGTGGGTTTCGGAGACTGTAACTCTTCACAGGAGTAGAAAACCTTGTCTTTCTCCTGTGGAGCAGCTGGTGTTTTTGAACTGCTGATGCGGTGGATCGCAGCCCAATCCATAACCATCACTATGGTTCCTCTAGTAAAAGTACAGGGTCAGCGAAAATGAGGAAGGCCCTCGAGGAGATGGATGGCCACAGGGACGGCACCCATGGGTCCAAACATAGCAGCAATTCTGAGGATGCCACAGGACCTGGCAGAGTTTCATTCTGCTGGGCACAGTGTCATCATGACGCAGAGCTGATGTGATGGCACATGATAATGATGTCATCTCCCTCCAGGCTTACCGGGTGCCATGTGGGTGTGGTCCATAATAAGTGTTGTTTGTAAGTTCATGGTTTGTAGGTTCGTGGAAGCATTCTGGGGGGGAGGGCAGCAGCTCCTGTTGTCAGAGTTCCCTTGTGTGCTTATCACCCATGTCCTGATGTATTCATTTATTCATAGTCAATTCATTCATTCCTGGATCATAGACAAAGATGGTAGGTGAGAGAGAAAGCACTGTGCATGACATGGTGCAAAGTCTGCAAGCAAAGCAGGCACCTCCCTGGCCCTCTATGAGCTCATACTCCAGTGTGGGGGGATGGATGTTTGTGAGTCATCACAGAAAAAATATAAAACCAACTACAGGGATTTTGCAGGTGAGATACAGGAGAGCTATGTGGTAAGGCTCCAGAGAGGTTTCTCCCAAGGAGATGATGCTCAAACCAAGACCTGAAGGATCAGCAAGGAAAGAAAGAGCCATCCTGGATATAAAACAGAGAAACAAATTTACAGACACTCATGTGTAAAGGAAAGAGCTTTATATACGAGAGAAATTGAATATTGAGAAGATATCTCAGCCCAGTCCAGATTAAGTCCATATGTCCAATATCATTCTATAAAGTTCTCTTAAGACCCATTCAACACATGTAATGATGCTGAATACAGGAAGATCACAGGCCAGTGTGTGGGAAGTCTAGTGGATCCAGTGGCATTATAAGCACCTCCATGCTGGCCGGGGTCTCCATGTGGCTGCTGCAGCTCAGGGCCCTAGCATAGCGCCTTGTGTCTTATCAGCTGCAATGTTGCCCAGGGAGTGAGGAAACTATTTCTCTCCTTAGTATCTCCAAATGAGGTCATCAAGCTGGGACCTGACTGACAGGCTAAAATCCACCCCTTCATCTTTTAACACTTAAACTGACAATGGATTGTGTAACTACCACAGGCGCTGGCTCTAGCCAATGCAGTCTCTGGTGGCGCTGTGTTAGTCATGAGGGCAGTCTTTGGAGAAAAAAGGATGATATGCAAGAGCACCAGTAATCGATTGATTACTGTTCCGCCCAAGGTTACAGCTATCTGGAACATTGACATATGACTTAATTTGGAAACAGAGATTTGCAAATGTAATCCATCATGGATCTCAAAATGAGCTTATTTTCCAATTAGGGAGCACTTTATCCAACGACTGGGATCCTTGTAAAAAAGAAGAGAGAACAGAGTGAGGAGAAAGTGATGCAAAGATGGAGGCTGAGGTTGGAAAGATGCTGCTGTGAGCCAAGAAACACCAGGACCCACCAGAAGCTTGAAGAAAATGAGGGAGAACTCTATTCTACAGCCTCCAGCAGAGCAAGACCCTACAAACACTTTAATTTTGTATTTCTAACTTTCAAACTGTGAGATGGTACCTTTGTGCTGTTTTAGCTTACCAAGCTATGGCAGTCCTGGGAAACTAATACAGCTTCTGAGGGAGATAACCCACCTGGATATTGTATGAACACCTTCCTAGAATAGACTATTAGGCTAATCATGGCGATGATGCCCTCTCTCATTTTCCATTGGTCTTTACATCATCTGTCTGGGTTGCCCTCTTCTCTGGGGCTCCAGGGCCATGAACTCTCCCCTTGGTTCCTCTGAGGAGCCTTGGACACATTAGACTACTTACTGTAAGGTCATCAGTTTGAAACCACCAGCCACTCCATGGGGGCAAAATGAGGCTTTCTGCTCCCTTAAGGAGTTATATTATTAGATACTCACAGAGGCAATTCTACCCAGTCCTGGAAAGTCATTATGAGTAATTATTGACTCAATGGCAGTGAAGTGTTTTTGGTCTTGTTTTGATTTTTCCTCACCTTTCTGCATTAGAATGAGCGGGATATCCAAGGGCTCTAGCCACTTTCCCATCAGCACAAGGTGAGACTCTTAACTTCTGGGACTGCAAACACAACCTCGCCCAACCCCACCCACCTAGCTGTACCGAGGAGTTGCTGGCTTGAGACTTGACTTTCCCTTCCACTCTCACCGCCATCTACAGCAAGGCCTCTCGGTCTCTACCTGCCCTGCAGGAAACCCTGACCTTCTCTAAGGCCAACTCTTTACTGTACGCTATTAATTGTGAGAGACATACATGTTTCCTGGCATTTGAACATCACTGAAAAGGGCAGGCACTCACGACATTGTTGGCATTACCTACATGTGGGTGTCACGTCGACAGAAAGCTTCATTGTTTCAAAGAAAACCCAAAGATAATAGTAGAACATTCTTTTAAGAAGGCATGGGTATTCACAGCTCTGAATTCTGAAAAGTTGGCTTCAGAATATGTGGAATGCTCAGTAATACCTTGGTCTAACGACTTCACTTACATTTTCCTTTTTATGTGTGTAGAAAAGTGATTTATGACAAAGTCTGTGTTTATATAAGTGTAAATGAGCTCTTTCATGAAGTATGAAACAAAAAGTCCCAGTGATTAAAGACGCATTGGAAATAACCCAAGTGCCCATCAGCAGATGGATGGATAAGCAAAACGGGCACATACGCACAATGGAATATTATTTCCCCACACAGAGAGACAAAGCTTGGATACATGCTGTGACATGGTTGGACCTTGGAAGCATAATTGAAAGTGAAAGAAGTCCGATATAAACAGACAGGTATCTGAAATACTGAGAGTAGGCACATAATAGAAACAAAAGTCAATGGTAGGTGATCAGGGACTGAGGGATGATGGGAGTTACCGATGGGAATCTATTGGACACAGTGGTCCCACAATGGAAGTGGCCAACCTGGTGAAGATAATGAATGCCATTCAACTGAGCCTTGAAAGAAATGGTTAAAGTGGCAAATTTATGCTAAATCTACTTTATCACAATACAAAAATTTAACAGATTAAAAACTATGACGCATTGTGTGCACTGCAGCTGGCAATGGCTTTTTACTTTCTGAGTACATAAAATGATTATACATTTTAGAATGAATGAAATTCAATAGAGTGCAGTCATAAATGTTAACACTGTTTATCACCTCCTTGTCCCAACACGCCCAGGACAGACTGTACTCGGACTTAATCATGTGGCCAGGGCTTAATAAAAAACTTCTGAAATTGACTTGAGTGAACCACCAGCTACCTCCAAGTGATAATCACAGGATTCAATATTCGGAGGAAAAATGTGTTTAGGGAAGTTGGAAAAGAAATCATTGAGTGAACACCCAGGAGAAAGGCTGAGTCAATACAGGAAGATAATTTATTGAAATATTAATTAGAGTTTGTTCTTTCTCTATCTTTCCCTTCAAACAGGTAGGCGGGCTTTGTAATTCTTGGCCTCAAGGGTTTTAGCCAGGTTGCAAACAGATGCATTCCGAAGTGAAGGGTTTTCTCTGGTCTTCTGGAAAAGGTAAAAGTAAAGTCATTGGTGAAATAACAACCAAATGCATTTCTGGGGAGCCAATTCAGACTCACAGTGACCCCGTAGCACAGAGCAGAATGGCCCCATTGGGGTTCCATGGTCTCAAGTATTTGGGATGCCGTATCAGGAGGGACCAGCTCCTGGAGAAGACATTACATATGGTCTCGCAGGAGACCAGCAGAAAAGTGGAAGAACCTCGAGGAGGTGGATTGACAACTGGCACAGCGGTTGCAGCAGAGCCCAAACATATGGACGGCTCTGAGGCTGGATGGGACCGTGCTTCATTCTGCTGTGTATTTGGGTTTCTAGGAGTTAGAACCAACTTGACAACACCTTAACAGCATCCACAATAGGTCTCTGTGAGAGCAGACAGCCACATCTTTGGCTGGCGGCTGGAAAAGATTGGATGGGATCTTTCCAGAGGGCTGAGAGGGCCTCAAACGAAAACAGCCAAACTCACTGCCATCCAGTTGATGCTGACTAATGGGGACTCTATGGGACAGGGTGGAACTGCCCTCGGGAGATTTCTGACCAGACCTCTTTAGGAGACATAGAAAGCCTCATCTTTCTTCCTTGGGGCAGCTGGTGGTTTGGAACGACTGACCTTGTGGTTCTTAGTGCCGCACGTATCCACTACACCACCAGGGTTGCTGGGAGTGCCCCAGAGGAGTCTGAAATTGGGAACCAGTGAGTTGAGCGGAGGTTGCGAAGGGGACTGTGGAGGTAACTCTCTGTGATGAATCCTTGATAGCACACCTGGTGACTACAGTGGGCTGCTAGCAGAAAGGTTGCTAAATCTGAATCCACCCAGGTGTCCCTCAGAAGGAAGGCTTGCTGATCAACTTATTTTTAAAAATCAGCCATGAAAACATTATGGAAACCATAGTTCTACTCTGACACACGGAGGACTTGCCAGAAGTTGGGAGTAACTCAACAGCATCTGGTAGTGGATCTGGGACTCTCCGCAACCACAGTGAAGTCTGCTTGCTTGCCTGCCTCACTTGAACAGGTGCCCCAGGACTCCTGACCCCGCAGAGTCCTCACTGCCTGAGCCAGGAGAGGCCTTTGCCCTACCATTGCACCAGGTCACGGGTGGCTGCCCCTCTCAGGATGGGGGTGGGGGCAGGGGGTTGACGAACTTGACCTACAAACAGATTTCCTACCCTGCAGGCAGCATGAGACACCCAGTTAGAATGGGCACATTGAAAGAGAGGCAGTTGAGCTTTCATGGAGAATGCTTGTCTTCTACACAGTTCACTCCTGATCAGCACACCTCCGCGGTCC
Organism: Nesogale talazaci; assembly: GCA_004026705.1. Classification (NCBI taxonomy): domain Eukaryota; kingdom Metazoa; phylum Chordata; class Mammalia; order Afrosoricida; family Tenrecidae; genus Nesogale; species Nesogale talazaci. The sequence goes on from PVJH01000605.1 coordinate 106,215, forward strand.
TCGGGCAGCATGGATGTCCTTGTGCATGATGTTGGAGCCTACTTCCCCGGCAGCTATCAACACCACGGATGTTAAAGGAAAATGCGAGTTTATGCCATCACTGTCATTTGGATCTGTAAACTGAACTCTATGCCACATCAGTCACTCTGGCTGGCAAGACGCTTCTGGAAACTCCTCGGAGAAGCCCACATCTCATTTCAAGATCAGGGCAAGGGAGTTTCGACAAGCCCAAAGTATTGGCACTCCGTCGCTCAGAGCCCAGGCGAGGTTGAAGCACCCTAGGAAGTCTGCAGGCCCCACCACTCCCGGCCCCCAGGCCGCAATGAAGAGTTGTAATGGGCTTGGCATCACGTGTCCATGGAAGGCCAGCCCTCCTGGACTGCTGTTTGCAAACCCCTCTTCCAGAGCAGCTCCCCTTGAAGAGAGCTGCTACACAATCATTACAAATTGATTGCAAAAGAGCTAACAATCATGATTAAATCATTAAATTCTTGTCTACGCTTCAGAGAGCGGGGAGAAAATTAACTTCCCACCAACCTAATTTTTTCCTGAACATGAAATAATGATTTTCTGCCCGTCTAATTACAAAGCCAACATCTGATCAAGCCAGCATCCAGAGGGGATTATCGCATGCACGAGTATTAGACCTCATTACCAGCTTGAGTGCAAAATTATTACATCTTGTAATTGGATGGTGAGATTTATATACAGATCGGCCCGGTTTCTGTAAGATTGTAATTACAAGCTTCGTTGGTTAGCTACTTATCACTCAGCACAGAAGAGAGGAAAATAAGCAACAGAAAAGGCATTTCATTAACCCATAACCCTATCAAGGGAAAGCCACTGTAACACCCATGTCTGCATTAGGGAGAACAGCTAAATTCACAGATGAAACAATTTATTATACTCTTTGCAAATGGGATTGCGTTTTGTTTAACCCCTAATGAACTCTTTGGGTAAAGTGTCTGAACAAACCATTCATTTTATAGACAACTAGGTTCAATACAGTAATTATAAGGGGTAACTGACTGAGATAAATGCTCACCTGCTTAGAAGCAGTTGATTAGAGGCAAAATTGCGGGGCGCCAGGCGCCCGCACAAAGGACCAGGGAGCCTTGGCATTCCCGGGGAGCCGCGGGCAGGATTGCGCCCGCCAGTCTACACGCAGGCAACGCTGGGCGTTCGTCAAGGTTGGCTGGCACGGGTGAGGTTTAATAAAGCTGCAAGGGCGACGACGCAGTTTAACAATTTGGGGGGCACCGGCGTGGAACGCAGAAATTTAAATATAGCCTGATGAAGGCTCTTCTTCGTGGCCCATTGCATGCTCCAGATGCGCGATCTAAATTAAATGTTACCTTTTCACATGTTTATGGTACAACAATGGGCCGTACACAAAGTCAGCCGGCAGGGTGTGACCGGGCAAGGCGGAGGCTGACAGGATGCTGGTAATAGTAGTCTGTTGGCCCACAGGCCTTCTTCCAGGAGCTGGTAGTCTGCTTGTACCTTCTCTACCACCACCCCCAACCCCCCGGGTGGTGTAGTTCACCACGTGTGGAAGTTCTACTTATGGGAAACAAAGTTCTGTGTCTGTAAATAAAGTTTTATTGAAACGCAGCCACACGGAGGGTCCTTTTCGGTATTACAAGAACAGAGGTCCGAGGTGGTCATCCTCTTACATGGCTGTCATCTGGGCATTTATCATGAACGTTTGCCAGCTTCTGCCATATTCAGTCAAAGATGTGGCAGACAGCAGCTCAGTCTCTCCTAAGTGCTGGGTCCAAAACAAGGGTGAAGAAAATGTTTGCTATGTGGTCAACCCTGATTCGAGGTGACCCCTTGCAGGGGTCAGAGTAGAACTGGCCTGCACTGAGTGTTCAGGGGAAGGTCCACAGAAGTTCATTGCTAGCCATTTCTTTCAAGGAGACTTTGGTGGGTAGGGGGGACTTCCAAACTCTAACTTTCCTGGTAGTAGTCAAGTGTGTTAACCAATTGCCTCACATTGGGCAATGGCACCGTCCATCTCTTCTAGAGTTCACGGTCTGCTGGAAAAGTGGGCTTAGAAGTTGTAGAAACCTCCCAGCATCCATTTTGGCTTCTCTCGTTGCCTGGATTTCCTCTGGAGTGCCAGGTTCACTGTGACCCCCTCTTTCAGCTAAAGGTAGGGCCCATGTGACTCACAGGTGCCAAGCAGAACAGGATGGTCACTTGGCTGCCAAGGAGAAGCATGTGGTGTAATCAGAAGCCTTCTAACCAATATGGCACAGCAAAAGTCACTGGATGTTACTTCTTCAATTAGGGTACATGAGAAGGTGTGTGTTAGGCTGTATTGACTAAAGAAACAAATTCAGAGACTCTCATGTGTGTAAGACAGAGCTTTATATCAAAGAGTAATTGTATGTTAACAAAGCATCCCATCCCAGTCCAGATCAGGTCCGTAAGTCTAATATTAGCCCATAAGTCTGATACTAGTCCATGAATCCATTATCAGACTCATGAAGACACCTGCAATGATGTAGCATGCAGGAAACCAATGGGTGCAAAGTGTTGTGTCTCTAATGGCAGTGGCTGCATCTTCAGGGCTCTGACTGCCATCAGTGTGACTCCATGTACCATATCAATAGGATGGTGAGAGAGAGAGAGAGAGAGACCTCTTTTGATAGGATAATCAAGAGAGAGGAAGTTCCTAGAATCCTCATGAGAAGACCACACACACAAGGAAGCATCATCAGGCTACACTCCACCCCTATATTATTTATCAAGCTCACATGACATTATGTAACTACCACAGAAGGTGATTTCCACCTTCCTAGTGTGATTGCCAAAAGGTCTGCAATTCGAACCCACCAGTTACTCAGAGGAAAAAAGATGAGATGTTCTGTTCTCTTAAGCTTTTCACTTTCAGAAATCAATAGGGTCAGTTCTACTTTGTCGTATAGGGTCACCATAATTCAAAAATGCCTCAATGGCAGTGAGTTTGATTTTGGTTTTACAGTACTGCTGCTGTTAGGCAGTATAGAGAAGGGCCCTGTGTGTCACAGAACCAAATGCTGTCTAGTCCTATATCATACGCACAATAAGAGATGCGTTTGACCCCAGTGTGGTAGCCACCTCATCTCATTGAGGGTCTACCTCTTTTTTGCTGACCAACCCATGCCCACCCCCCACTTGACTAAGCATGATGCCCTTATTCAGGAACTGGTTCTTCTGACATGTCCAAAGTAAGCAAGAAAACATCTTGCCATCCTTCCTTATTTATAAGGAGCTTTCTAGCTATGCTTCTTTCAAGACAGATATGTTCAATCTTTGGGCAAGTCTGTATACTCAATATTCTCTGTCAATGCCACCATTCAAATTTCTCTTGGTTTCTCTTTCATTGTCCAGTTTTTACTTGCATATGAGGCAACTCAAAATGCCCCAGCTTGAAGAACAATGGGCAGGTCTCAAAAGTGGACAGAAACACCCATAAAATACAAACTACTTAGAGCACTCAACCATTTGAAGCCAAGAAGGCAGCATTTATCCAGGGATAAAGGTCAGGGCATGAAAGGATAGAAAAGAAGGATGAATGGAGACAGTAAACACCAGGGGGAGATGGGGAACGTGTTGCTATATCTTGAGGGTTGCAATCAATGTCACATAACAAATTATAAGAATTGTTGAAAGTGAATGCAATTAGCTTTGTAGATGCACTCAAATCACATAAAATAGTGTTTTATTTTTAAGAGCATGGGTTGGGTCAGGTGTACCTTAGTGAAATCACTCTTAACTTCTGATTTAATTGATAATGATTGTGGGTCCAAATAAAGTGAATTCCTAGACTCCTTCAATCTTTCCCCTGCTTCTCATGATGTTGTTTATTGGTCCATATATGAGGAGTTTTGTTTTCTTTTATGTTGAGGTATGATCCATACTGAAAGCTGCAGTCCTTGATCTTCATCAGTGAATTCTTCAAGTGCTTTACACTTTGGGCAAGTAAAGTTGCTCATGAGCCTCACTCAGATCTTGGGACCATGCTCTTCTTATAGTTCAGTTGCTCTGATTATTTGCTCAGCATACACATTGAAGAAGTCTGATGAAAGGGGACTATGCTGGTGCACACCTTTCCTGATCTGGAACTAACCAGAATTCCTTTTTCTGTTCGAACAACTGCCTCTTAGTGCATGTGTAAATTCTTCATGAGTACGATTAAGTATAACAGCATTCCCATTCTTTCCAATGTTATTCAAAATTTGTTATGATCCATGGAGTGAGATATCAGTGCAATCAATGAAACACATCTTCCTAGCATCGTTTGCTGTCAACCAAGGCCCATCTGACATCTGAAATGCTAGCCGTAGTCCCTGTCCTCTCCTGAAACCAGCTTGAATTTCCAGCAGTTCCCTATCGATATATGGCCACAAAATTTTTTTCATTACCTTCAGCAAATCTTCGCTTGTGTGTGATTTTTTTCAGATCACTCTCAAATCCCATTAGATCACGTCACTTAAGCAGTGTGCACATCTATGGATCTCTTCCCATGAGTTAGCCAAGTTCCCGGTGTCTAAATTTTTTGCCATAGTGCAATGAGTGCTTCCAGTGTTGTATTCTTCTGTTGAATCTCCTCAGTTGGAATTCTATGAGTTCCTGAAGGGTTGTTTTTCACCATTGCCTTCAGTGTGGCATGGACTTTTCCCCTCAGGACTTTGCTAGGAGATTCTATCTATTGCCATCTTGACTTGCACACATTGATGAAGCAAACAACCTTTCCTTATACATTTTAACAGCCACATTATAAGGTAAAAGCAGTGGTTATCTAATCAGATCTGAGAAGAAATTGTCAAGAACAGTTGAAAGTATCAAAAGGACCATTTGGAATAGAAATGTATTCTTCATATTGTGGACACCAACTTCTCCTGCGGGGAGTACAGGAGAGGACCACGGGGCAAAGAACTGAGGGTGATCTATGATCAATACATAGCGGGAAGGTGAATCCTCAGTCCAACAATCCTCAAGAAGCTGAATTGCACCAAAAGAGACTTAAGCTTAAAAGTGGATTCTTTCCCAGTCAAGGTATCAGATGAGAGTCCAGCTGGTCAACATCCTGATGGCAGCCTTGTAGGAGATTCTAAATCAGAGAACATTGCTCAGTCCTGCCTGGCTTCCTGACCCACAGATTCTGTGAGAAAATAAATGTATGTTGTTTCAACTGCTACATTTGGAGCTGCTTGTTATATAATCTTAGAAGTAAAATTCTTATACAACATATACCAAACTCCACCAAAATTGTACTCGTCAGAAACTTATTTTCCTCAAGGTAATACAAGACAAAACTAGGAAATATAAGAAAGCATCAGGCAAGGGGAGTGATATCAAGGACTCCTCAGTCGAAGTCAAGTTTAATGGCAGTCCATTTCACCCTTCCTTCCAAGTGTGATTCATTTTAAAGGCACATGTTTGAATCTCTAAAGCAGTGGTTACCAATTTTTAAAAACGTGATCCTCTACACCATCACCACGCATATATATGAAAAAATATGTGATGGCCTTTATATTCTATTTTTCTTTGTTTATTGTCACCATTTCCCTGTGAGAATGTGGGCTGCCTGAGGACAAGGAGGGGGGTTTTTCAGTGCTTCTAAGCCAGTGCTTTGTGGAGAGAATGGATGAATGTGTATTTGAGAGCAAACAAAACGCAAATGAAACAACCCACCACATCCATTGCCATTGAGTTGGGTCCAACTCCTGCCCACCCCACATCAGATAGAGGAGAGCTGCTTCTTAGGGCTTTGGGGGCCATCATCTTTACAAAGCAAACTGCCGGGTCTTTCTTCCGTGGGACCTCTGGGTGGGTTCACATCAACAAGCTTCATGATAGCAGCCAATCAAAAACAAAGATACATGCACAAACTTTTTAAAACTGTAAGCAAGATGAAGATAAAAGGAGTAGCCTTTTCCAAGACGAGGCTTTGATATAGCCTTGAGCTAATATCTCAGGATACAGGCACATTAGGCTCTGAGGGAGAAGTTGGCATCAGCAATATAGAGATATAAGTTCAGATTTCAGCTTATCTTTGTTGATCATTTTGATTGTTTGTGGCCAAATGCATTTCCAGTCTGATTAGCTAGCCATTGTTTGTACTTCATCATGCAGCTGATGAAAGTCTGTGAGGAGTGGAAGCGACAGCCTGACCATGTTCTTCTTCACTGGTTCTGGCTGTGTTCTCTAGAAAAGTCAAGGCAGGGATGCTTGTATGTACTATATATGGAAAGATTTATATCAAAAAATGGCTTACATCATTGTAGAAAGAGGTAAGGTCAGTCCAGATCAAATCAGCATGCTCCCGATTTGTACAAATGGATGAACAGGAAGGGAGATGATGAAGCAGAAACAGCAGGACCACAGGCATGGGATGCAGAGGTGATATTAATGCAAAGTCTGCAGAGTGAATCCACCACTATCGATCCTCTGCTGCTGGCTCCTGGGATGAGTTGATGAAGCAACAGGAGATTCAGGAACTAGACGGGAGGCTCAGCTCCAGCAGAAGGCAAAGGACTGGAAAGAGTTCGACTCTGCTCCATGTCTCTCTAATACAAAAGGCTACACCCAAGAGGTGTCATCAGGCTGTGGCCCTGAGGTTGGTTGGGCTCTGGTCTATTCTTCCCCAGGAGGGCCTACGAGACAGAATCCCTAACCACCACACTGGCATTAGCATTACCTTTCATTGTGATGACTTCATGGGACTCTTCTTTGGCTAGTTACTTTCTCTTTTTGTGAAGTTGTTTGGCTTCACTTGAAACATGGTCAAATAATCTGTAAATCGCATTCATCTGGGACATGAAACCACAACTCTCCATGAAGGGCAGAAAGCAAAAATTAATACACAGGAGAGAAATTAATACACAGGAGAAAAACTATCCACTCATTCACATGGCAAGTGCTACGTTACCCCTCAGGACACTTTATAGAATTTATGGAACATGCAAATTTTATGACATATAGTTGAGTGATGGAATGAGTGTCAACAGACAGATGAAAAATTAATAATGTTTCATTTTCCCCCAAGTATTTAAGCCAAAAAATAAGTAGACATTATTTCATGCTAAAGAACAAGGGTAGTATAATAAGTTATGCATTGAGGAGCCAACCACAACATCAACAATTGGAAGCCACCAACTGTTCAGTGAGAGAAGAATGAGGACTTCTACTCCCATAAAGAGTGATAGTCTCAACTCTACTTCCATGGGTCAGCAAGCCCAACTTCCCCAACTAACACCCAGAGACATCCCACTCCAGAAGTCAGCCTCCTGCACAAAAGCACTTAACTTTAGAAGCTCTGTGAATTTGGAAGTCCATCACTCTTTCATGCTTTGGCCCCTGGTTCTGCTGCTGCTTTTCTGATGTTTACATGTCTTCTGGATCTAGGAGGTTCATTGTGCAGGGATTTTGCTATGTAAAGCAAGATTTTAGAGGATGCAGTAATCATGTCTACCTTGCATGTGAACTTTTTGGTTACAATGGCATTGAGTTGTAGTCCATACTAAAGACAGAAGTCTTTGGTCTTCATCAGTAAGTGCTTTATGTCCCAACCACAAATCACAGGGTTTTTTTAATCATTTAATTGCGGCCTCTTACGGCTCTTATAACAACCCATCCATTCACCCAACATTTGTACAATGTTGCCATCATTGTTTTCAAAATATTTTCTTTGTACTGCTTGAGTCCTTGGTATCATCTCCTCAATTTTTCCTCCCTTCTTCAGGAACCCTTGAGAATGTATAAATTATTGTTATTTTCATATCTTACACTGACCTTTATCTCTCTTCACCCATATTTCTGTTATTTGTCCTCCTTTTGGTGGGTGGCAGTTCTGCATCTACCAATTTATCATTGTGATCAGTTCCCCCTCCCTCCCCCAACCTTCCCACTATCCTCATGGTATCATTACTCCCATTATTGCTCCTGAGGGGTTTATCTGCCCTGGATTTCTTGTGATGAGAGCTCTTATGTGTACCACTGTACATGATCTGGACTAGCCAGATTTGTAAGATAGAATTGTGGTTATGATAGCAGGGGATGGGGCAGGAGAGGTGGGGTTGGGTAGAGAAACATTAAAGAACTAGAGGAATGTTGTATGTTATATCAGTGCTATACTGCACCCTAACTAGCTCATCCCTTCCTTGTGACTCTTCTGTGAGGGGATGTCCAATGGTCTACAGATAAACTGTAGGTCTCCACTCCACTCCGTTCTTATTTGCATCAATATGACTGCTTGTTCTGGGTTTTCTGGTGTCCGATACTTGATTCCATTGACATCTCATGATCACACAGGCTGGTGTGCTTCTTCCATGTGACGCTTGTTGTTTCCCAGCTAGATAGCCACATTTTTATCTTCAAGCATTTAGGACCCCAGACACTATGCCTTTTGATAGCTGGGTACCATCAGTTTTCTTCATCACATTTGCTTATGCACCCATTTGGCTTCAGCTATCATTTTAGGTAGGTGAGCTTCACAGAATGACAGATTATTAGAACAAATTTTTTCTTGAATTGAGGAAGTACTTGGGTAGGGGACCAAGGGAAGTGGAGTTGAGTGCCTTTAGACTTAGGCTTACTAGAGTGGAGTGTCCCTGGACATTTAATTAGAAACCTGGATTTGCTAACCCATTGAGTTTGTGTTAAATACCTTCAGATTGAGGCTTATAGAGAAGTGGTATGCCCATTTGGATATAAATGGCATGTATCAACAGACTTGAAAGAGTTTTATAACATGTCATGGTAAACAATTCAAGCCCAAACATTTCTGACTGGCATTATACTTTCTTTATATCCTTAATAAACTCTTTAATCATGAAAAAAGAGTCATAGTCTCAGAAGCCCACAGGGATAATTCTCATCTGCCCTGTAAGGTAGTTCTGAGTCAGAATCAAATGCAGCCAGTTTGGCTTTGGTGAGATGGTGAACTAGGCAGACAAGCCACATAGAGATTCTTTACAACAAGGTCATGAGAGACCTAATGGAACAGATATAGTTGATAATCCTGGAGCACTGGGCTCCAGTGGAAAGGATTCCATGTTGACTAAAGTAATTCCAAATTGACTCATAGAAGAAGTGAACAAAGTGATGAGAGAGGAGATAAACGATGCAGCATGACCATCTTGAACTGCAGTATTCCACCCAGACACACCACTGGCCTGGCACACCAGTGGCTGACAAAAAGAAAGGTTGGATCCTCCCTTGTTCCCCACACTCTTCCAGTGGCCAAAATCAATGCCAGTTCTCATCTTCATCCATCTAGAAGCTAGTGACACCCCTAAACCTTTGCAACCCATGCTTTGCCTGAGATTGATGCCATGTCCAATTGAATTGGGTACTAGGAACACCACTCCCTAATCTCAAACCTAGTGAACTCCCCCTCATCAGATCAGCAGAACCCACAGTGCTGGAGGCCGGGACACATTTGGTGAGTAGCCTTCCATAACCAATTTCCTTGCCTGAGATAATTTGTCCTGGCAATAAGCACCCTCAATTCAGCCACCATCTCAGGGCACAAGAACTATAATTTGATCAGGAGTCCTAACCCTAGACAACATTTATGCAGGCAGGAACTCAACAGGACCCCAACAGCTCCTTCCTACTTTCTGAGTTATTTGGCTGACAGAGCAAATGCCCATCCTTAAATAGTTTTCTATTCCCCCCTTCTCAATTTCTTTCTTATTATTTCTTTTTCTGCTTTCCTTCTATTTCTCTTTCATTTTCCCTTCTTTCTTTTCTCTTTACTCTTCTCCTTTCTCTATGCCTCTTCACTCCCCTTTCCCATGTTTTGTTTTTTATATTTTTGTTTCTTACTTCCCCCTTTCCATTTTCTTTACCTTTGTTTTTCTGTTCCTTTTTCTCTTAGTAATTATTTTTTCTTTCTGTCATCTGTCTGCTTTCCCCTGCTTGTCTTACTATTTTCTTTTCTGCTAGTGTGTGTGTTTTGCATGTGTGTTCCTTCTGTGACCAGGTGAGAAACAACAACTATGTTCACTGTCTCCTGGGGGTAGTGGGTGTGGTGCATCATTAATAATATAGGCATGGGTTTAGTTCTCTGTTCATCTAACACAGTTGTGGATGGTTTTGGTTGCTGCTGACTGCTATCTGTTCATAAATAGGTATGGCATGAATGGGTAGTGACCCTTTCACCCAGTATATAGGGCTTCAGGAGGTACAAATTTAACTGTATTACAAAAACTGCAAGCAGATAACTCTGTATATGTTCTCATTTTCAATCACTACCACCACCCCCGAGATAGATGGTGAATAGCCAAGAATACACCAACATACAGTCATCAATTGAATACAAATACAACACCACTGTGTCTCACAGGTAACGGACAACTTCATTCACACAAAAAATAAGACACAATATCTTATTTACAAGAGATAATTTTGTTCATATGAAGAAAGAAGATTTATGGTACAAATGAGGGACCAATGTACAGAACCAAAGAAACTTCTTGATAGAGAAAAATAAAAGGCACTGATTGACCAGAAGAGCAATTCTGAAGAATATTTCTCAGGTAGTTTCAAAGGATTAAGGAAAAAATTGAGAGCAGAACAAAAAAAAATTATAGAAGATAGAAACCACACAACAACTCTGAAAATAAAATTTCAGAAGACTAGTGTCAAGAAATTAGAAACTTTGAAAGAACAAAGCAGTAGAATTGAAGCAATAGAAGGCAAAATTAGTGAGTTTTAAAATAAATCTCCAATCTCTCACTAGCAATTTAAGGGAATAGAAAAGGTGTTAAATCTAAAGAAAGTCTAAAAATTGTATAAGACACTATCAAGAGGTATAATTTATATTTCACTGGGATTTAGGAACAGAAAGGAACAAAAAATTCAAGATAGTCCAACACTTCTGGAAGAAAACTTATATAACAACATAAAAGAGACGCAAATAACATTCAATGAGATGAAATACCCCCAAATAGGATAGATAATAAGAGAAAACCACAAAACTACACCATAATCAAACTTTCCAGTATCAAATACAAGGAAAGAATCTTGAGGTTCTGCTTGGGGGTGGGAGTAGGGGTGGGGTTGGAGTTACCTAAAAGAAGTCCAATAGAAATAACCTTTTTTATTTCAGCAGAAACCAAACAGGCAAAAAAGCAATGCAATAGACTCTATTGCACTGCATAGATTTTCATTCTGTTGAATAGAGTGACATATGTAAGATTCTGAAAGAAAACAAAAATCATCTGCCAACAAAGTGAGAATATAATATCTAGCAAATTATCCTTCAAATACCAAGGAGTAACAGTGGAATTTCTAGGTAGGGGGAAAGTAAAAGAATCTGTAAAATTAAGACTAAACTTACAAAAGTGAGTAAAGAGGACTTATTTTGACAGAAAACGAATACCAACAGCAATCATCAACCTAAAGTCAGCATACAACTCGGAAATCAAACCGCTTAACCCAATATTCAAAGTACACCAAAATTATAAGATTAAAAATATGGAGCCATAACCCAAGGAGATTTAGTCTTATGACATAGCTCTGCTTGATACTGGCCCTCATAAAAAGATTACTGAAGATATGGGTACTAAAGCAAAGTGTGGTGAAGAAAAAAGATGGTGCTCAACTAGAAAAAAAAAAACAGCATCTGGGATCTTAAAGACTCGTAACCGAACAAGCTGGCATCTAAGTAAGGCATCAACCAAGCCCACGTGGAAGAAACACACCAGCCTTTGTGATACAAAGATGACAACAAAATTCAAATATGATGGAGGGAAAGGTATCAGAGCTTAAATTTGAATACCCAATTTGTAGAAGGCTATGGAAGGCAGTGGGGACACAAATTCATTTGCAGAGCGGGCATCTGGCAGATCTCCCCTGAACACAGTTGAGGGACACAAATAGCCTTGCTATCAGACAGACATTACTGTAAACTTGATCATGGTGGATAGAACTGTGATATAATATGATATCTGGGCACTTGATCTCTCTCTTGACCCATTCTAGATTTGTTCTAGGTTTAAATATTTCTGACTTTTTCCTTGGCATGTTTGCTCTTTGGCTTAAAATTTGTATATATACATTGAGCTGGTTTTGTTTTCCTTTTGTTTGTTTATGGTATGTTTCTCAGTTTATGCAGCACACATGGGATGGAAATGTAGACACAACAATTGATATAGTAACACATCTTGGAGAGGGGAGCGTGGTGGGATTGAAGAGCAAATAATGCAAATGAGAGAGGGAGGAGGCATTAGAATTTATTGTGGTGATGTATATACAATTCTTTTAAAATACAACTGAACTATGGAACTGTATGGCATGTGAATTACATCTCATAAATAAAACTATTGGGTAAAAAAAGAAATAGGGAGCTAGAGATATCACTCTGCAATGAAGACAGTTATAAAGTAATAGAAGGACTCATGTAGATATAAAACTTTATAATGGAGAGGAGTCAATTTCCTATAATCAAGCAGAGAGAGTTCTGAGAAAGAAATCAAGAAAATACTACCATTTACAAGAACCATGCAAAAGAATGAAATCTTATATATAATGCTAGCCAGAGAAATGAAACAAATATGCAAAGAAATTATCAAACTTCACTAGAAAAATGCATAGATGTACAGAAATGGAAGAATGTTTCATGGTCATGAATAAGAAGACCCAGCATTATAAGAATGTCAATACTTCCCAAATCAATTTATAAATATCATGCAATTCCAATCCAGATCCTAGTATGATTCTTTAAAGAAATGGAGAAACTCACCAATTCATGTGGAAATGAAAGAGAACCAGGGTTAACAAAGCACCATTTAAGAATAATAAAGTAGAAGTCACTCACTTGCCAACCTCCAAACACAGCCACAGCAGGCCATTAAAATGATAGATATGTAGACCAAGAGAACAGAATAAAGATTGCAGAAATAAAGTCATCATCTACATTCAGTTGATTTTTGAAAAATGGCTGAAATACATTACGTAGTGAAGAGGTAATCTCATCAACAAATGGTCCTGGCAAAATTGGATTTTCATTTGTAAAAAAAAAATGAAACAGAACCCATACTTCACTCCACATACAAAAACAAACTCAACATAGATCAAAGACATATATGTAAACCCTAGAACAATAAAGATCATCAATGAAACATAGGGATAAACTTAAAGGGCTCTAATATAGTACATAAACACACTATTAAACATAATGAAAAACACACACATAGCAGAAGACAAAATAGAGCACTGGGACCACTTAAACATAAGACACTTAAGTGTATCAAAAGACTTGATCAAAAGAGTAAAAAGAGAAGCCATAGACTGGGAAAATTTGTGTGTGTGTGTGGGGGGGGCGGGCAATGATGTATTGGAAAGGGACTAATTCCTAAAAATCTATGGAAAATGAGAAAATCTCAATAAAAGACAAAATCCAAAAATGGGTGTTGTTGCTGTGAGATGCTGTCAGGTTGACTCCAATCCACAGTGACTCTATCTACCATATCTACTCCAGTAGAAGCTGACCCGAATATCGGCCAAGACACCTAATTTTACCACAAAAACTGCATTAAAAATATGCTGAAAACTCAGCTTATACCCAATTATATATGGTATGCACAATAGAAAAAACACCGCATGGTTCCGCGACATATGCAAAGTTATTCCTATGTCTGAGCCCATTGCTGCAGCCACTGTACCAATCCATCTCAACTGAAAGCCTTCCTCTCTTTTGCTCCCCCTCCACTTTACCAAACATGATGTCCTTCTTCAGGGTCTAGCCTCTTCTGACAATACAACCAAAATATATATGATGCAGTCTTGCCATTCTTTCCTCTACGGAGCATTCCGGTCTTACTTCTTCCAATACTGACCGGTTTGTCTTTTTAGCAATCCGTGGTACTCAATTTTCTTCTCAAGCAACACAGTTCAAGTGCATAGATTCTTCTACAGTCTTCCTTATTCAATGTCAAACTTTCACATTCATACGATGCAATGGAAAATATCATGGCTTGGGTCAGGCACACCATATTCCTCAACGTAACATCCTGGTACTACAATATTCTAAAGAGATATTATGTAACCGATTTCCTAATCCAATATATCTTTTTGTTTCTTGACTACTGTTTCCGTGAGCACTGGTTGTGGAACCTTGACAACTTCCAACTTTTTCTCCACTTATCATCATATGACCTATTGATCCAGTTGGATTTTGGTCTTCCTGATATTGAGTTGCAATCCATATTGAAGGCTACAATCCTTGATCTTCATTAGCAAGTACTTCAATTTCTTTTCACTTTCAATAAGAAAGGTTGTGGTATATGCATTTCACAGGTTTTTAAAAAGCCTTCTTCCAAATCTGATGCCTCATCCTGCTTGTCTGATGATTTGCTCAGAAAATAGATTGAACAGGCATGGTGAGAGCATACATCTTTAACTTACAACCTTGCTGATTTTGACCATGCAGTGTTCCATTGTTCTGTTCACACAACTGACTCTGGATCCATGCACAAGTTCCACATGAGTAGGATGAAGTGCTCTGAATTGTCATTCTCCTCAAGTTTATCCATGGTTTATTATGCTTGATACAGCTGAATGCCTTTGCAAAGTCAATGAAACACAAGTGAACATCTTTCAGGTATTTTCTGCTTTGAGCAAGGTTCCATCTGACATCAGCAATGGTATTCCCGCTTTCCACCTCCTCTTCTGAATCTGGCTTGAACTTCTGGAAGAAAGTGGAAATTATACTTGAAAATAAAAACTTTGACCTTTGTGGAAGTATTCTAATCTGGCGCAGATTTGAGGATTAAGAGTGTAGGGGTGAAGTCTAGCCTGTCTATCTTGAAATAGGCAATGAGACCTCTGTTTGAAGATGGCCTTCTCCTGAGAATTCTGGGAAATATGATAATTCCTTCTTGGAAGCAGAGACATTGTATCTCTTGGTTCACTCCCTGGGAGACATTGCAGCTGACAAGACATATGGCAGCATGCTGATAGACCCTGAGCCCTGGAAACTGGAGGAGTCACGGGGAGACGCCGCCAGCGCTGAGATGCTCCTACTGCCACAGGATACACAATACTCTGCACTCACTGGCCGGTCATTATCCTGGTGTCATTGCAATTACTTTGGGAGTCTGAAGAGGACTTTATAGATTGATGTTGGACATATGGGCTAATATCAGACTTATGACTTTGGACTGGACTGGGCTGAGATGTATTGTCAGCACTCAATTGCTCTTGTATATAAACCTCTTTCTTATATACATATGTGTACTTATGAATTTGTTTTTCTGGTCTACCCAGACTGATACAGCCTTATACAGTGTTCGCCCTTTTTCAATTGACTAGCTTCACTCCGCATAAGCTCTCTTGCTCCATTTTTTTCTACCACAGGCACATATTACTTGCACACTTAAAAAATAAGTTTGTTCTATAGAACCCAATCTAACTCACTGCCAACAAAGTGATTCCATCTTTCTGGGTGCGGAGAGCCTCAACTTTCTCCCACAGAGCTTCTGATGGTTTTGAACCAATGATCTTGCAGTTAGCAGTTCAATGCTGAAAGTAAGGCTCTATAGAACCTTCTCTGAAATGAGTTTACATGGTTGTTTGGACTCCTAGTGAACCCCTGAGAACCATGCTCACATAAGCAACCTCATCCATAGATGACATTAGGGGCTCAGGCTTCACATACTGAATATTGGACCCAGGCCTGGGATCAGAGATGCTGTCTCCCATAGTCACTTAGGGTACCTGGTAACTCCCTGTCTTCCCTTATTTTCTCTTCTCTTTTCCTCCTTTCAGCAGCCATACAGATATGATACATTCTTACACACCCAAACGGTGTCCTTGTGGCACAACAGTTAAGCAGAAATCAAAAGGTTGGGTATTAGCACCTACCTACAGGCTGCTGCAGTAGATGAAAGACCTGGCACACTTCTTCCCTAATGACTGTAGTTGAGGAAGCCCTGTGGGCCAGTTCTGATGTACGACATTTGGTTCCTGTGAGTCAGAATCAATTCCTTGGCACCTGGCAACACTAACAACTCCAAGCCAAGCAGAGGACAACTCATGGCTCAGGGACACTGAGAATAGGCAAAACTGCAGTGAATAAGAGAGCCAGCACTTCTGAACATTTCTCTGATTTCTATTCCCTGGGAAGTTCACCCATAGACTCCTTGGTCTCCATCTTACAGTCATTAATAAAATCAGGCACCATCCTAGCCCAACTTGGAAGAGTGTATTGACTTTGTCTCCACATAATTGAAGTGGGCATGCAGACCCTTCCACAGTACACCAAACATGAGGGCAACGTGGCCATCTGGAGGATTGCATGAAAAGAGAGGGCTGTGAGGCTGGTCCCCAAGAGGGCCAAACTGACATTCCTCCCTAGAAATATGTGTGACAGAGAACAACACTAAACCTACAGGTTGGGGAGAGGGGCTGTCCTTCCCACATGGAAGCAGACCAGGAAGGAAGAAGGAAAAAGGACAACGGTTCAAGACCCCATGCTGTCACACCAGGTCTGGAGAACAATTTCCCTGTTGGGACACAGAGGGCACTGTGGGTCCCACAACAGCTCCTGTCATGTTGCCCCCCTTACTGAGGCAGACTGTGACAAAGAACAATTCTGGGGTCCCATGGTAGGGAGGTAGTGTGGTCTGAACCCCCTTACAGCAGGGTGAACCAAGAAGGGAACATAACAGATCAGCAACTGGAGCAAAGCAAAGCTACAAAGTCCCAGGAGATCCCCCTGAATGGACGTCAGTCTGGGAGGAGCAGCTCCTAGTTGGGGAGAGTCATGAAGGTCAGCACACAGACCTAGAATTATGTATGCTTTGTTCTCCTTTTCTTTTTGTCATTCTTTTGTTCTCTTTTGATTTGGTCTATGTCATAGTTTACCTACTTACATAAGACAGACATAGGAAGCAAGGCCAAGGAGAAAGCAATGGGACCACCCTTCCTGGGGGGACTTGTGGGGAGAGGGCTCACAGGTAGTGCCATAGACAGGGGAACAACTAGAGAACTAGAGTCAATAACAAGGGGGAGATAGAGATCCTGGGGGTGTTGGATTAGCATCTAGCTAGCTAAGAGGAAGTACTAAGAACTAGAAATAGGGGAAAGGTGATGGTGGGGCAGGAGGAAGGCAAAAGGAAACAAAAGAAAGATCGAGGTAGAAAAGTAATGGACAGAGATGTAAGCATAGATGTGTATATATATAAATATATTAATCCTCAAAAATATAGGTATTGGCCTATGTACATATATTTATATGACAAGACACTGAGGTAGTGGACAGATTTCTGGTCTCTGTGCATACTCTCACTCAATACAGGAACACCTTGTTCTAACAAATCAGCATTCTGAGATGCTCCCCCTCCTGACACAATCTTTGAAGAGTAAACGGGTATATAAGCAAATGTGGTCAAGAAGGTAGATGGTGCCTGGCTATTAAAATGTATAGTGTCTGGGGTCTTGAAGCCTTGAAGTTAAACAAGTGGCCATTTAGCAGTGAAGCAATAAGTCCTTATGGAAGAAACATACTGCTGGTGCGAACACAAGGAGTTATCAGGACTGGGTAAAAGGCATCAGAAAACACATAACAAACAAAAACATATTGTTGAGGGGGGGTTGGAGTTAAGACTCACATCCCGTCTGTAAGCAATGGAAAAATCCCCCCACAGAGGGGCCACTGAGAAGGGATGAGTCAACCAGGGTGGAGTAAACCATTGATGAAACACACAATATTCCTCTGGTTCCTTGAGGCTTCCCACTATCATGGCCTCAGTGGTGTTTCCCAAATCAGACTAGACTGGAACATGTACACAGGTATAAAAAAGAGATAAGAATAGTGATACCAGAAAAAAAAAGAAGAGTGATACCAGAAGGGTAGGATGAAGAGAGGGAGAGGAAGAGAGAAAGGGAGAAATGATCACAAGGATCGGCACCAACCATATTCTCCGCTTCAGGGGGAAGAACAACAGAAAACATGGGGGAAGGGAGACAGTGGTCAATGGGAGATATGAAGATAATAATAATTTACAATTTATCAATGGGACATGAGGGTAGGGTGAGGCTATAAAAAGGGGAGCTGATATCAAGGGCTCAATAGAAAGTAAATGTCTAGAAAAGAATCAAGGCAAACATACGTACAGACGTGCCTGATGCAATCGATGTATGGATTGTAATGAGAGTTGTAAGAGTTCCCAATAAAATGACCTTTTAATAAATAAATTAACTAATCATTAAAGTCAGGTGCCATCAAATTAAGTCTCACTTTGGGCAGTCCCATGTGTGTCAGAGCAGAACTGGGTGCTACAGGGTTTTCAGTGGCTGATTTCACAGAAATGGTTCATCAGACCTTTCTTCTGAGATGTCTGGGTGACCTTGAAGCTCCAGCTTTTTGCCCCACCTAAAGGCCCTACTCTCATAAATAGGAACCCTTCAACTGACACACCAGTAGCATCAATCTTTCTGTAGGACTTTTGTTCTTTCCAGGTACATTATTTTATTTGATGCTCAGAGTAACCCTTTAAGTCTAAGATTATGCTACCAGGTTTTCTAGATGAAGGAAACCAAAGCTCAGAGAAGTTAAGTAAGTTTTCCAAGGCCACACAGCTAGTAAGACACAGAGCAAGCCATTGAATGTATCTTTTTCTATGAAATCCCAGGCCGTTTTAGTAAGCTACACTACCTCCTCTCTAGTTGACCATATTACTGCAGGCATTCATCCAACATGCCACCACCACCACCATCATTACCACTCCCAGCAAAACTTACAATAAAAGTCTGCTGCGACCTCTAGTCTAAAATGTAACATTCTCCAGTCTTAATTTTTCACATCAGTGAGATGCAGAGGAGGGATAAGAGCTTCTGAGGCTGGCAGTGGATTGAAAACCCATCCTTATCCTTACTAAATGGAAAACCAGCAAACAGACAAAAAAGTAAAGCAAAACAACTTGCTGTGGGGTTGATTCCAACTTAAAAAGATGGCCCCAGGTATACAGAGAACTGCTCCAAGGGTTTTCTCATTTGAAACCTTTAAAAATCATTTTATTGGGGCCTCTTATAGCTCTTATCACAATCCATACATTCATCCATTGGATCAAGCACATTTGTACATCATCATTTTTCAAAGCATTTTCTTTCTACTTGAACCCTTGGTATCAGCTCATTTTATCCCTCCCTCATGAACCCTTGATAGTTTATAAATTATTATTATTTTCAGGTCTTATACCAACCACTGTTTCTGTGTTCGTTCCCCATGATGTAGATCATTGTGATTGGTTCCCCCATTCTTCCCCCACATTCTTCTTAATTTCCTGGTATCACTACTCTCATTATTGGTTCTGCGGGGTTTATCTGTCCTGGATTCTCTGTGTTGGGAGCTCTTCCAGGACAGATTGTTCAAAAAGAAATAGCAAGGCTTTCTTCTGAGACATCTCTGGGTGAACTTGAGCTCCCAAGCCTTTTAGTACACAGTGAATACACGAACAATTTAATTTAAGATACTTGCCTTCTATGATCAGCTACAAAACAGGGCTGACTTGTGAGATGGGGATTAATGAGACAGTGATACCCAGCAACTCCCGTGGTATGTGCACAGATTAGATGCTAACAAAAGTGGTGCTATAGTCATAATGCCACACAGAGAACTAGTGCTTCAGTGGTGAAGCATTTGACTGCTTCCTGAAAGGTTGACAATTCGAACCCATCTTGGCAATCCGCACCTATAAAAATTGCAGCCCAGAAATCCTCCGGGGCCATCCTTTCTGTCTCAAGGGGTTGCTCTGTGTGGAAATGGACTCAACAGCACCTACTCCTCAGAACAGATGGGTCTGTAAAATGCTGAGATCATAGCCTGGCAAATTGTAAGCCCTCATCATGTTGCTGTTACAGTGAAGTGCCAGCAAGTCCATCTCGACCCATGGTGCTCCTATGCACAGTAGATGTAAGAACTACCCAGTGCTGTGCCAATCTCATGTTTATTCCCATGCTTAAACTTATTCCATCATCGTTGCCACTGTGTTTCAATCCATTTCATTGAGGGCCTTCCTCTTTTTTGCCTCACCTATGCTTCACCAAGCATGATGTCCTTCCCCAGCGATGGGTCTCTCCTGACCACATGCCCTAAGTACATATGACAAAGTCTAGCCATCCTTGCCTCTAAGGAGTCTTCTGACTATATTTCTTCCAAGGTAGGTTTGCTTGTCTTTTTGGCAGCCCAGGGTACTTTCATATTCTTTGCTACAAGTCCAATGCATCAATTCTTCTTGAGTTTTCCTTATTCAATGTCTCACTTTCACTCACATATAAGGCAATTGAAAATACTCTGGTTTGGGTCAGATGCAACTGAGTCCTCAAAGTAACATCTTTGCTTTCCTAGATTCTAAAGAGGAGCAGATTAACCCGATGTAACATGTCTACACATCTGTGTGTTGAGTGTGGTGATATTATCTCCATCATCACCATCATTCATTGGCATTATTATTCTCTCATAAAACTTCCCACATTACACAGGTAAGGCAGAAGTAATTACTGAGTGAGTTCCTTATTCCTCAGGCTGGAAGAATGAGCCTTACGCCCTCATACCTAGGCAAAATCCAAGAGAATCTACCTCGACCAAAAGTTGTTCTTGTTTTGTCCCATCAAGTCCATTTTTGACTCATTGGGACTTTGTGAAATACAGTAGAACTAGATTTTTCTGGGCCATGGTTTTCTCCGAAGTAGAATTTCAGGTCTCCCTCCTGCAGTGCCACTGGGTATATTTAAGCCTCCAACCTGTGGGCTAATTGCTGTGCATTAACCACGGTGCCCCCAGGGCTCCCTCTTCATAATCTATGGCTACCATTTTCCATAGTTATGAGCCAAGGCGTCAGTGCCTGCCTGCTGTTTACTTCTTTGATTCACAGCCTTCAGTCCCCTTTTCACTAGTGACACCCCAGCCAAAATCAATAGGAGATGATAGTCTTGAAAGAAGATCCTTCCCAGGGACAGACCGCCCACTGCAAATGGATGTGTGGACCTTGGGAAACGTTCCCAAACCCAGTCCACACAACTTTCTCCTGGCAGCAGGTGATCTGCTTGGCCACATCTACAGAGACTGTGCCTGTTGATGAGTGCTGAGTGGCCAGGTGGGACTGGCAAGCTACTGGGGTCAGCATAGGGAGCCTCTTCCTCTCCTGAATGGCAAGTCATCTCTCAGTTTCAAAACATGCCAGTCTCCCTGGCCATCCAGATGCCTGTGGCTCCTGACCACACGTGAAAGATGGTCAGAGGTATAGGTAACCAGAGTTTCTGCTTTGGCTCCTCAAAGGCTGTGCACACCACCGAACAGAAGTCCTGTGTGTCCTCCATGGGTGTCGAAGGCTGACAAAAATCTAAGCAGGCTCCAAAACAAAACCAATGTGTAAGGGCTCTGTAAGGAGCCCTGGTGGTCAACAGCTAAATGCTCTAATGCTAGCCCATAGGTTGGAGGTTTGAACCCACTCAAGGACTCTGTAGGATCAAGTCCTGGGTTCTGTTTCCCTACAGATTGCAGCCTAGAGAATTCGTCCTCCTCTCTCCCGAGACTTGCTTCTGTATCCAAATGGACTCATCGAGTCTCTTAATGGTCACTGTTATTCTCCCCATCAGCAGGGCTTGGACGGACTGGGGACTGGATTCCAGGTCACATGACTCGTCTTTGGCTGAGTCAGCATTTCAGCCCAGGTCTCTGCAACTTCAAAACCCCCAGTGTCCCAACAGAAGTAAACACCCTGCTTTGGAAAGGAAAGGAAAGGAAAGGGAGCAGCTAGGGCATGAACTTGAGGCCCTGGATAGCTCAGAGTTCAATGCTTCATAGCTTATTGCCCTCCGAAAGACTGAAGGTTCAAATCTTCCCAGATGAACCACTGAAACAAGATCTGGCAGTTTACTTTTGGAAAAGATGTGTCACCATGGGACAGATGTGACTCAATGGGAATTGGCTTGGGATTATATTGCGGGGCACTAGTTGGGGGTTCAGAGACATCCTCCCATAACCCTTCAGCCCCAGGATCCAGCCTAGAGCTCCACAACTAGGAAACAGAAAAGGGGCGGAACCATGAGGGAGGTAGGAGGAGGGGCAGAGCATCCGTACCCCTGATGCGGGCACCCAGCTCGGAGCCCCCCACCTCCTTATGCCACAACAGCCAATCAATACTGGCTTACATTTTATGAGACAAGGAGTTAACTTGTTCAATTACAGGGCAGACAGCTCTATTCTTTCGTAACAAGTAATCTGAGTAGGGAAATCGATCCTGAGAGGCCCCGTGCACGCTGGCTAATTTTATATTATCCTTAGCCAATGGGCAAGCCCAGAGTAATGGAGTTGTTGTTACAGTTCATTATGGGGGGACAAGGAGGTGGGGGATCAATAGCGGGACAATCTGAGGCTCAGCATCACAGCTGTGGCAGCAAGGGAGGGAGTAGGGGGGCCTCTGGCTGGGGGAGTGCCACATCCTTATTTGTATTCCTAGCCCAAACACTGCTGCCTCCTGCTGCCAGCCCCCGGGAAGCAAACACCTTCAGCATGGAGACCAGGGGAGGCTGTGATACCAAAGCCCCCAAAGCCATACAGTCAGACCCGGCAGGGAAGTCTCTCCTGGATTGGACCTGGTGGGTGATGAGCCGAAGCAGGCACAGACTGGGACATCACAAGGCCCGCAGTTTCCCCCGCAGTTCTTGCCCCTGGTTCCTGGCTCAAGCCCTGGTCTGGCCTGGCATCTTGATGGCCCATGCATGAATTCTTGTGTTTCATCCCACATGCCACACTAGGGGAGATAGACTGACAGAGACAGACAGCCTCTGTCTTCTCTATGCAAAGGACCAGTTTCCCCTGGGGCCAGGTAGTTGTCGAAACTTGATGGGCCTGGATTCAGTTCTAGGTCCAGTTCTGACATATCGGTGACTCATATCTTGGTCTAGAACAGAAGTTGCTAGAATGGGCCCCCTACTTTATAGCCCCCATGTTGTTGCAGGGATGTTACCAGGGTTAGTGCAGCGACTCAAGGTGTGCCCCTCTCCCCATACCCACACATTTGGCCGCCTGATGGTCACAAAGCAGTTTGCCATCTGGTGCTCTGCCACTTGACTCCTCCACTGCCTCCCCCTCCTTCCTTCCCTCTTCCAAAGTTGAAATCTTCCTTTCCCTCCGGTGGTGGCCATTATTTTTACTTCTCAATCCTGAGTACCACTTTTTCACTGTGCCTTTATAATGTGGTCCTTCTCAGTAGTTAGGGAGAGTCTTGGTGTGGTGAAATAGGTTCCTTCACGTAACGTAGACTTTTCATCATGATTCTTAGGAAAGAAGTTGGAGAGACGGTCTCCCAAGCTCGAGGGGTTACTTTTTGCCCTAGTTTTCTAGCCCAATGGCTTGCGACATTTGTCAAAGTTGACTGGCATCACCTGGGCAAGCTCTAAACAAGGTGGATGGAGCGATTTCCTCTGTTCCTGGGTGGTGTTGGTTGCCCACCCTGGTATTGGTTGGGCATGTTGCAGGAACTGCTCAGTAGACTCTGCAAATAGAGTGAGTGGTAGCCTCCTATGCATACGAAGTGTCTGTGATTTCCACAAAGCACTCGCCAGCTTGGGACCCAGAAGGAAGGCCATGACAGAGGCTGTATTTTTTCCAACAACCAACTCCACTGAAGTTTGAGAGACAGAAAGAGGCAGGAAGAGAAGCAGCAGACAGAAGCAGAAAGAAAGAGAGAGGAAGCCAGGAACCTTCTAAAAGAGGTGTAACAGTGGAGACAGCAGAGACCCAGACAAGGCCCCAGTGGTAGAGCTATCAGGAATAGGCTGATCATACCTTGTGCTCAGAGGCCTGCAAGTTGGAGAGAAACTGAGAGCACTCCTACACTGAGGAAGGGAGACTCCTTCCAGACCCTGGGCCCAATCCCAATCCCAAGATGTGACTTGGTTCTTAATAAACCATATAACTGTGAGTATGGGCTGTGGGTTTTGTGCAACCCTTGCAAGGTATTAATGAACCCAGAATGGAAGTAGAGTGGTGATTGGAGATCTGACCGGTGTCAGTATTGCTAACAAGGCTGAACCAGGAAGATAGTCTGACCTTGACATCAGAGGAATCAGCTTTGGGCTGATCAGAATCACACAATTGGGTTCTGACACTTACTAGGACTCAAACTCTTTATTGTTATCAGCACTACATTTTTTTTTAGGAAATACAAGAGTTTCTTGAGGCTATAAAGGTACAGAATTGCCCTGTCCTCACCTGTAGTCCCATGCTAGAAGCAAGGATGGCTGGATCCCCATTTACTTACCTGCCCTTTTGTTTCTTCTTTCAGTATCCATTGTCATAGAGTCACATCTTACCCATGCCCATCCTGCGTGTTCCCATAGGGTTTCCAATGACTGAATTAGATCAGCTGACCTTTTTTCTCAGGCACCTCTGGGTGGGAATAAGTCTTGAACATGGCACCTGGTAGCTGAACACAGTAGTCATTGGTATCATGGCAGGGACTCCTCATATCATCTAAAAAGATTTCCCTGCCCTTTTTGAGACGGGGAGTGAGCCAAAGCAAGAAGGTCAGAGGAAGAGCTTGTGGCCAGCCAGTGGAAGCACACTCTGCCCGATGGTCAACAGTGGCCAGGGTGCCCCGAATGTCCTGGCCATTTTCTGGCCTCCATGCTCTGGACATTATCCAAGGTCATTTCTCTGGACTGCTGATGCTGTGACAGCCCGACATCATTCCAATAATTACTCTCTTCTTTAAATCAGGCAACGTCTGTTCCTGTTGACTGCAGCTGAGAATGGGGATTGATCTATTGAAGATCGGGTGCGGTTCTATTCAGTGTGTCTCTGCGGCAGACCCAGTGTATGCTTGTCACATGGTATGTAGTCTATGCTATATAGTCCAGAGTGGCCCCCATCACCTACCCACGATCATGGAGTGGATTCTGACTCTAGTGACCCCAGAAGGCACAGAAGAACTGCCCCCTGGGGTTTCTGACACTATGATTTCTTCGTTGTGATGCTGTTGGATGCCATCAAGTTGGTCCCCACCCATAGCGACCCTATGCACAACAGAATGAAGTTCCACATGCTCCCATGCCATCCCAAGTATTTCTGTGTCTGAGCCGATGGATGCAGCCACTGTGTCAGTCCATTTTGTGAAGGGCTTTCCTTTTATTCACTGTCCTTTCACTTTACCAAACATGATCTCCTTCTCCAGGGACGGGTTTCTCCTGACAACATGTCCAAAGTATGTACAGCGAAGTCTTGCCATTATTGCCTTCAAGGAGAATTCTGTCTTTATTTCTTCCAAAACAGATCAGTTTGTTCTTTTGGCAGCCTATGGTAAAATCAATATCCTTCTCCAGCACCACAATTCAAACGTTTTGATTCTTCTATTCTTTATTGAACATCCAGGTTTCACATGCATATGAGACAAATGGAAATAACATGACTTGGGTCAGGCATATAGTAGTCCTCAAATGAACATCTTTGCTCTTCGGTACTATGAAGAGGTCTCGTGCTGCACATTTACCTCATGAGATAGGTCTTTTGAACTCTTGACTGCTGCTTTCCTGAGCACTGATTATGGTTCAAAGGCAAAATTCTTGACAATTTCAACCTTTTCTCCATTCACCATGGTGTTACTTCTGGGTCCAGTTGTGAGGAATTTGGTCTTTCTTACATTGAATTTAGTGTGTACTGAAGACTACAATCCGTGATCTTCATCAGAAAGGGCTTCAAGTCCTCCTCATAATCAGCAATCAAGGTTGTGTCATCTGCATATCTCAGGTTGTTAAAAACCTTCCTCCAATTCTTCTTCATAGCAACATGCTTCTCTGATGATCTGTTCATAAAATAGATCAAACAAATATGGTGAGAGGGTACAACCCTGAGGCACATCCTTCCTGATTGTGAACCATGCCGTGTTCTCTTGTTCTGTTCACGCAACTGCCTCTGGATCCAGGTACAATTTCTGAAGGAGAACAATGAAGTCTATGGAATTCCCATCCTTCTCTGTTTATTATGATCCACACAGTCAAATGCATTGTGTAGCCAATAAAATATCAGTAAACATCTTTCTCATATTCTCTGCTTTGAGCCAAGATCCATCTGTAATCAGCAATGGTATCCTTTTTTCCATGACTTCTGAATCTGACTTGAACTTCTGGCAGTTCCCTATCAATGTA
This sequence comes from Nesogale talazaci, assembly GCA_004026705.1. NCBI lineage: Eukaryota > Metazoa > Chordata > Mammalia > Afrosoricida > Tenrecidae > Nesogale > Nesogale talazaci. The sequence continues at coordinate 132,369 of PVJH01000605.1, forward strand.
CTTCTGTGTTTTAGACTGTGTTGACTAGAGAAAGAAATTCATAGATACTTGTATGTGTATAAGAAAGAGCTTTCTATAAAAGAGCAATTGTATATTGAGAAAACAACCCAGCCAAGTCTAGATCCAGTTCTTAAGTCCAATATTAGCCCATAGGTCTGGTACCAATCTGTAAAGTCCTCTTCAGACTTATACAACCATGCAATGACATCAAATGCAGGAAGATCACAGCCCAGGGTGTCGTGGTGGTGGTGGTGGAAAGTCTTGTGGATCCAGTGGTGGTGTAAGCATCTCATCTCAGCACTGGCAGGGGTTTCCATGTGACTTCTCAAACTCCAGGACATTAGCATAGCTCCATGTGTCTTGTCAGCAGGAATGTCTCCCAGGGAGTGAGCGTGTGTCCTGCCTCTATAAAGTTATTTATCTTCTAACACCTTCAAATGAGGTCATAAAGCTGTGACCGATTGACAGACTAAACTACATCCCTTCACTCTTAATAGTCTCAAATTGAAAACAGATTATTCACCACATGTTGTAACTGTTTTGTATGATCTTAAGCAAAATGTTACCTGCGTGCTCTAGCAATGATATTGTTTTATGTTTAAAACATATTCTTGGGTCACCTTTCTTTGAAATGGCACAAATATGGATCTCTTCCAGTCAGTTGACAAAGTAGCTGTCTTCCAAGTTACCTGGCACAGAGGAGTGAGTGCTTCCAGTGCTTCTTTGGCTTGCTGAAACATTTCAATGGATATTCCATTAGTTCCAGGATCCCTGTTTTTGGCTAATGCCTTTAGAACAGTTTGAACTTATTCTTTCAGCACCACTGGTTCTTTTTCATATGCTACCTCCCATCATGGTGATACGTCAACTCATCCTTTTTGGCACAATGACTCTACTCTTTCCAGCTTCTCTTGATGCTTCCTGGATCAAGAATGCATAGCCATAGAATCTTTCGAGATTGTAACTTGAGGCTTGAACTTTTTCTTGAGTCCTGTCATTTTCAGATATGCTGACTATGTTCTCTTTTGAATTTACAGTTCTAGGCTTTTGCACATTTCATTGTAATAACGGACTGTCTTCTTGAGCTGTCCTTTGAAATTTTCTATTCAGCTCTTTAACTGAATCTTTTCTTCCATTGCTTTAGGTATTCTACAGTCAAGAGCAAGTTTCAAAGTCTCTTGATATCCACCTTGATTTTTCTTTCTTTCCTGTCTTTCTAAATGACCTTTTGCTTTCTTCATGAGTTATGATCTTGATATTCTCCTACAGCTCATAGAGTCTTCTATCTTTGGTTCAAATGTGTTTTGGTGTTGTTCTTGAAATTCAGGTTTGAAGGACTCACGGTCACATTTTGACTCTTACAAACTTGTTTCAATTTTCTTCAGTTTCATTCTGAAGTTGCATATGAACAATTGATGGTCTTTCAGCCTCTGGTCCAGTTTTGGCTGCTGATATCAAGCCATTGCACCATTATCTCCCCACAGATATAATCAATTTGATTTCTTTATACTTCATCTAGGGAAATCCATACAAGTTTTTTTGTTGAAAAAGGGTATTTGCTATGAATAAGTAATTGGTTTCACAAAATTCTATCATGCACTCTCCAGCTTTATTTCTATCACCAAGTCCAAATTTTCAAACTACTGTTCCTTCCACTTTGTTTTCAACTTCTGCATTCTAATCAACAATAGCTCTCACTGCATCTTAATTAACAATAACTCTCACAGCATCTTGATTGAATGTTTGATCAATTTCCTACTGAAGTTGTTTGTAGAATTCTTCAATTTCTTCATCACTAGCTTTTTGTGAATGGTGCATAAATCTGAGTAATAGTTGTATTGATTGGATTTCCTTGAAGGCAGATAGATATAGTCCTATCACAAATAGCATTGCACTTCCTGATGAATTTAGCAAGGTCCTTTTGGACAATGAATAGCAGGCTATTCCTCTTGATTATTTTATTCTTGGCATAGTAAAGCATGATTATCTGATTCACAATTGTCTAGATCAGCCCATCTTAGTTCACTAGTGCCCAGGATATTGGTCTCTATGTTTTCCATTTCATTTTTGAACACTTCCAATTTTCTAAATTTACACTTTGTGCATTCCAAGTTCTGATGATTAGAAGATTGTTGCTGCTGTTTCTCCTTACTTTGAGAGGTGCCCCAACAGCAAATTAAGATCCTGAAGGCTCCAATCCCATATGCTTCCCAACACTCACATCACCATGGTCAAGTCTCCTGTAAGAAATCAGCTCCCCCTCCATCACATTTCAAGTGCCATAGGACCTGAGGGGTCCATCCTCCATTAATATCTCTGACAGTGTTCTGCTTCCTTTGTCTAGTCTTTCAGTATCTGACAAGGTTTTAAAGCTACACATAAAGCTTTCAGTGGCCTTTTTTCCCTAAGTGGGCATCCAAGTTCCTCTTTATTGTCTAGAAATTCTGCTGCAATCTATTCACTTTGGGTGACCTACTGGCATTTGAAATAGCAGGAACATAGCCTTCAACATCACAGCAACACATGACAACCAAAGTTTTTTAAAAAAATTGGCAGACAAATGGTGCTGTAACTCTTTATAAGAATAGAAAATCTTATACTTATTTTTGGAGCAGCTGGTAATATATATATCTATCTATAGGAGATATACATATATATAGACATATAGATATAGGTCTCCTGGTAGTGCAGTGAGTTACATGTTGGGCTGCTATCTGAAAACTGCTGATAAATTGGGGCTTTAAAAAGTTTCTGGAAAGGTTCCATTATTGTTGGTGTTAGGTGTGTTGGTTGTGAGTGTTAGGTGTGAGTTCTGATGCATAGAAACCATATGTTCAGAAGAACAAACCCCCACCTGGCATTGTGCCATCCTCAAAGTTATGGCTATGTTTGAGCCCATTGTTGTAGTCACTGTGTCAATCCATCTTGGCAGGGTCTTCTTTTTGGTGGTCCTTCTACTTTACCCAGCATGATGTCCTTCTCACAGGGCTTGTCTCTCCTGACAATACATCAAAAGCACACAAGACAATGCCTCACCATGCTGGCTTCTAAGGAGCATTCTAGTCCTACTTCTTCCAAAGCAAATGTGTGCATTATTCTGGGAGTCCATGTTATATCCAATACTCCTATACAGCACCGTAATCCAATGGCATCCATTTGCCTCTGGCCTTTCTTGTTCATTATCCAGCCTTCACAGGCATACGACATACTTGAAAATCCCATGGCTTAGGCCTCAAAGTGACATGCTACTCTTCAACACTTTAAATCGATCCTATGCAACAGATATATATGATGTAATAAATTAATTAATCTCCCATTTGCTGCTTCCATGAACATTGATTATGGATCTATGAAAGATAAAAATCTTGACTACGTTGATCACTTGAACCTTTTCTTTCATCTTAATGACCTTTGGCTCTCTTCCTATATGATATCCTTGATGCCGTCCCAAAGTTCATCAGGTCTTCCGGCATTAGGGCTCAGTGAGTCGAATCTATTCCCGAGGCTTTGGAGACATGGAGGTGGGACATATTTAAGGTTGTATTTTGGCTCTTGTGGACTTGTCTTTGTTTTCTTCAACTTTGGCTTAAGCTTCCAGATGAGCAAATAATGACCTGTTCCACAGACAACCTCGTTTCATTTTGGCTGTTGATCCTGAGCTTCCTCCATCATCTCTTCCCAAAAACATAGTGAAATTCAGTTCTGTGTACATTTATATACATGGTATAGATACAAGTTTCTCTTTGGGAGAAAGATGTGTCTCTCTGCTCCTGTACATATGCCTGGGACACCCTATATAATAAGGTCACTAGAGTCAGAATAAACCAGATGACAGTGGATTTGGTTTGTATATTTGTGTGTGTGTGTGTGTGTGTGTGTGTAGAGAGAGAGAGACTGGGTAAACTAGAGAAAAAAATTCATAAACATACATATGAGTATAAGGGAAAGATTTATATACAAGAGGAATGGAACATTGAGAAAGCATCCCAACCCAGTCCAGTTCAAGGTTTTAAGTCCAATATTAGCCCACATGTCCAATACCAGTCTATATAGTCTCCTTCCAATTTACGGAGCATGTGCAAGGACACCAGGACAACCACAGGCCAGTGGTGCAGAGTCTTGTGTGTCCAGCTGGGGTAGAAGCATCTTGACACTGACAAGGGTCTCTCTGTGACTTCTCCAGCCCCAGAGGTCTGGTCCTATCAGGGCAAGCCCATTTGGCTTCTCCTCTGGCTCCTCCAGTCTCCAGGAATCAGGATCGATCAGCTTGTTGTCATCTCATCTTGTCAGTAGTTTGTCTCCCAGGAACTCAGTCTAATCTCTCTCCTCCAATTGAGAAATACCATGAGACTTCCTAGAATTCTCAGGAGAAAGTCATGCCCACACAGAGGCCTCATTGGCTATCTCCAGATTGACAGGCTAGACTCCACCCCTACAACCCAATCATGAAATTGACATCAAGTACATGAATATATGTGTGTGTGATATATGTGTGTGTGTGTGTGTGTGTGTGTGTGTATATATATATATATATATATATATATATATATATAATACTAGTGCTGTTAGGTGCTGTCCGGTCAGTTGTAACACAGACAACCCTATGTAAATTCAAATGAAACACTACCCTGTCCTGCACCATCCTCACAAATGTTGCCTTAGTATATAGTATCTATTACAGGTCATGTTATTGTGCTTTCTTATATCAACTCACTTTGTACTTTAATAAATCTGCATTTAAAGGATCTGATGTGGTCTCATTTTTTTCCTTCACTCACATCAAAGTAAATAAATAGTTATTAAGTGAAATCTCTCTGTCCCATACAATGTAAACTCCTCTCCCATCTGAGGGGAGGTGGAGCATAGATGTCCTGAGATCTGCGGTGAGCCCTGGATTGCTCATCAAGAACCATAGGTCTTGCTTTTCCAAGAGAACTGAGCTGATGGAAATAAACAGTGGTGACCAGGTGCTTGACCTAAATCCTTTCATGAGGGATACTGGCCTGGAGGTGTTTGTCCTTCTTCTCTACAGGGGAGACTTTGTCCATGTGATGTTGGTTACATTGTGTCTCCTGCGGCGGTGGTTGTGTACCCTGCTTTCCAAGCCCCAGCCTTGTCAGTGAATCAAAAGTCCTTTTGAACAGGAAGAGAGGTGGAGCAAATGGGAGGACAGAGGAAGGAAGGGGGGTGTATGGAAGAGGAGATACAAGAGGGCAGAAAAGGAAATGGAGGAGGAGGGAGAGGGGGAAAGGGGAGGACAGAAAGGGAATGATGAGGTGAATGTTGGAAAGGTGAGGAAGAGGAAGGAAGGAAAGGAGATGAAGCAGGGGGAGGAGATGAGGGGTGGAAGGGTGAAGGAGAGAAGAAGAAGCAAGGGGGAAGGGAGGAGAGATGAAGGGAAGAAAGAAGGGGGAGGAGGGAGTGAGCAGAGAGGGAAAGAGGGAGGAGTGGAGAGGGGGAGTGGAGAGCCTACCAGGGAAGGAGTAGAGAAAGGTAGGGAGAGATATGAGGGAAGAACAGAGAAAGGGGACACTATGCCGTTTTCAGCCTGTGGCAGTCAGGGCCCTCAGCTCCACCTTCTTCCTCTCTCCCCTCAGCATCTACTCAACTCTTGGCTCCTTTTCCAGCAGAGCCCACCAGTTCACATTTAATTACTTCATCAAAACTGGAAAGTAGAAGAGGAAGAGTTAAATGTTCTCCTAAAAGGAGGAAGTTGCAGCTAATCCCAATTAGGAGGAAGTCCCAGGCTATTGAAACACTACAATCCAATTACATCAGGTAAAATGAATTACTCCTTTAATGCTGACTTATTATGAAGACACTTTCTTATTGCTCTCATTAATAATCTTTAGACATCATTTTAGTGCATATTGGCTGCAATAACATTTCTATTAGCATCATGGTGGAGCAGGGCTGACAATTAAAATAAAAAGTAAATCAACCCAAGGCGCGAACAAACGTAATTATAGTTCACAAAGAGCTTTTATGTGTATTTGATTAGTCAATGGAACAGCGCTTCCCTTCTCCTCTTAAGTTTGTGTTCACCCCACTCCACACCTATGCCTGAAGGGGCCATGTGTGAGCGTGTGACTGAGACATTGGGGGTGTGGAGGATGGAGACCCCGTTAGCTTGCCAGTCAAGGAGCAGTCTCAATCTCAGTTCCTGCACTCTGAGTGCCCAAGTTCCTTCCTCTCTCTGAGTCTCAGTCCTTCCTCTTTCCAAAGTTGGAATCCATGCGGATTGTCTTAAATTTGGAAGTAGATCTCCAGGCCTTTCTTCTGCAGCTCCAGCCTCTAAGCTTTCATTTAGCCGCCAAACATGACAACCATTTTCATCCTCTCCAGTTGACCACAACCCAGGGGCCTTCACCTCATTGGCTTACCGCAACCCCACAGCACAGACTAAGAGAGGCCCACCAGGTTTCCAACGCCATCAGTCCCTACAGAGCTGACTGTTCTTGGGACCACTATGAATCCCCAAACTTTGGATCAGTAGCTGAGCACTTAAGCACTGCACCACTGCAATCTCTGACATCAGCCTGCCTGAGAGGTCTAAAGATCCCGAATGCAGAAGCCAAAGATCAAGACACACTGGTATTTCTAGAAGAGCGGCTCTCCACCTGAAGCTTGATTTCTGTTCAGCCTCAGCCCTAGGAGAGTGTCATTTCCTCCCACCACACACTTAGGTTACATGGTGGGCAAGATTCAGAGCCAGCAAGGGCCTTCTTGGAAGACAGCCTTGGTGATCTGCTTCCCCAAAGGTCCAGGCTTGAAAATTCTCTGAAGCAGTACTACTTAGCACACATTCAAAATCCACTGCCACAAGTACATATATGTTAATGCAATGCATGTATACACACAGAAGCACATACCAAATAAAATAAAACCCAATCTGCTACCAAAGAGTTGATTCTCACGCACATGAACCCTGCTCAAATTTTGTATGGCTATAAAAATTTATAGGGCTAGATAGCCTCCCCTTTCTCCATTGGAGAGGCTGGTGGGTTTGAACCAGTGGCCTTGAGGGAGCAGCCCAATGCTTACCAACAGGACCACCAGGGCTAGACACACACTGAACAGTATATATAAACATCAAGAAGAACACATGTGTGTGAGTGCCTGTGTAAATGCACATCACCTCATGACTTTCTCAGGAATTTTGAAATAAGGAAAACATGCTAAGACACATTGCTTTCAGATCAATAAAAAATATGCAGTGAGATAGCTCTTAGGTAAATTGCTGGCTCTGGGATTTTGTCTGTGTTTTGGGGAGCCCTGAAATTTGATGGAAGCCCTTCAGGGCCTTTCTAAGCACTTGATATAAAATGCTGTCTAAAAGGTTCTTTTCGCTATTTTAAACTGTAGTTAAAAAGCAAATAAACAATAAACAAACAACAACAAAAAACAAGGCCTCTAACTCTTAAGATATTGGATCCCTGCACCAAGTCCCACCAAATCATTCCCTAGGACTCTTGTAAATCCAAGCAGAGATAAACTCTGGCATTAAGCTTCTCTTTCTAGTGCTGGGAAGTTGAGGTGCAATCAAAGTTTGTAAGATAAGTTCTGACAAAACACTTAACTGAGAGAATATGAAAATTGTGGATACTCAAATAGAGTCAAGACAAATTAGTATGACGCTAAAGACCAATAGCTATCACTTTGTCTCTTTTTAAATGTGCAGGATCTGTAAAACAAAGAAAAGAAAAAAAAAGAAAGAAAAGTTTTATACTCCCAGTTAACTTTTTTCATATAGTAAATATGCATGCAATAGCAAAACCTTCCCCTTCAACAATCTCTACATGTATGATGGAGTGATGTGAATTACATTCTTCATGCAGTAATGAACCCTGTCATTTTCCAGATCATTCCACCACCATTAACATCACTTTCCCCTCAACAAAAATCTGTCCCCCTCCCTACCACCCTTAGGAACCCCTAATAAATTTTAAGTTGTGTAATTTGCTTCTGTCATGTGAGATAATTTGCTGTGCTATAACTGATTTATTTCACTCAGAATAATACTTTTGAGGGCCATTTATATTGGGTCTGTATCAGAACTTTGTTACTCCTTTGGGTAAAAGTGATTTTTTATTTTAGTCAAAAGTGAAACTCTTATGTTAGTCTAGGTACACTAGAGAAACAAATTCATAGAGACATTTATATGTGTATAAGAAAAAGAAAATATCCCAACTCAGTCCAGATCAAGTCCACAAGACCAATATTAGCCCCTATATCTGATACCAATCAATAAAGTCCTCTTCAGACTCAGTCAACACATGCAATGATGCTGAATGCAGGAAGATCACAGGCCAGGGGGTAGGAAGTCTTGTGAATCCAGTGGCATCATAAGCATCTCAGCACTAGCAGGGGTCTCCAAGTGGCTCCTCAGGCTCCAGAATGCAAACATAGCTTGGAAATATCTGACAGGAAGTAAGCATATGTCTCATCCTCAGTGAGATATTTATCTCATTTATCTCCTTAGTGTCTCCAAATAAGGTCATCCACTGTGACCTGATTGGTACGCTAAACTCCACCCCTTCACTCTTAACACTATAAAATTAACAACAGATTATATAACTATAGTCAGGGTTTATGCAATTTTTACACACACTTTTTAAACGGTTTAAGCTCACATATCTTAATTTTAAATTCAATATGTATAAAACAAAATAAGTTTTTGAAATCAATTTTAATGGTGACTGCAGAGCCAAATGTCTTCATTAAGTATGACAGGGACTTCACACATTATAGTGCTTTAGATACAACCCAGAATCTGGGGCACTGTTGATTACATGTATTTGGTCATAGATTCAAAGTAAAAGGACTGACTTTTTATTTGAACCTAAATGAAAACCAATTTTTACACCCAATACTTAATGTTCAATTAAAAAATAACTATCAGGAAAAAGGACTAAGAAAACAAGAAAGACAATAGAACAGACGCCATGACAATTGCCACAGTGGAGTTATCTGAAACGGACTTTAAAATGCCAAGAATTCGCCTGCTAAAGAAAATAGAAATCTAAAAGTGGAGGATTTGATCAGAGAACTGGAACTCACATCTACTCAATGAAATGGCCATTTTAGAGCAGTATACTACAATATTTGAATTTAAGAACTAAAAAAAAAAATGTTAACAGAAGGTTAGACACCCAACTCATGGGAAGAAGAATAGTCTGAGAGGTGGGATAACAGAAAACATTGGTTGCAAAGTACCCACAAAAGGGGGAGAAGGAATAAAAAACAATACCCCAGGCAATTAAAACGAAACAAAACAAAAATCCTCAGGGCCACATAGTGGATTCTGAGTACAGCAAGTGTTATAGGACACAGTAGAACTTTCCTTGTGGGTTTCTAAAACTCTAACTCTTCAGGGACATAGGAAGCCCTGTTTTTCACCCACAGAGCAGTCACTGGTTTCAAACTGTCAACCTTGTGTACTTTGGACATGCTATCAGGGGAGAGTAGTTTGGAGAGAAGACTGTCAAGCTTGAGAAAGTAGAGAGGGCCAACAAAGAAGAGAAAGACCCTCAGTGAATGGACTGACACTGTGGCTGCAATAATAGACTCACAAATATAAACAGCTGTGATTATGACACAGGTCTGGGCAGTGTTTCACTGTGTGTCGTACAGAGGGTTGCTATAAGTCAGACCAAGGTAGCTAACAACAGTGATGATGTATAGCTGCATGTGTAGGTGTATCTCTGTGACTAGAGTTCTACTTTCTGGACATGGGGTCTCCATGCATTGAAATCGACAGCAACAACACACCCATGCACACATGCCTAGTGACTGCATTCTCTCAACTGGTCAACTGCATCTCAGTCAAATCCTTAGCTTGCATTTAATGAACCCTTCTGTGGGTTTGGTATTTGGGGGCCTGAGCAAGAAGGAAGAAGGTTAAGCCTCAGTTCAACATACGAGTCCAGGCCAAAGATTCTGAGCTGCCTGCTCTAGGTTGCTTGGTCTCTCGGCTCCCATCACTTCTCTGGCCAATCGCAAACCTCAAGCCCAGCCCAGCTCAGCCCAGAAGATTGCTATGAAGATGCCGTTAATTTCCAAACATAGAGACACGTTTTAAACGGTAACATAGGCTACAGAAGTAAGGTTCCTCTTCTCCAGGAAGTTCTCCCCGAACCCCTGTGGACATTAGGGACCCCTGCACTACCATTGGAGCAGTTATCGCCATTGCTCCAGCTTCCCGTTGGAATTGGCTGTTTAGTTCACTGCTGCCCCCTGGAGCAGAGCAGAGTCTTAAGTCTGTGCCCAGAGCATACTTTGATCAGAATAAGTGGCGATCTAATTGCAGCATGGTGGTCCTGAATAGTTTCCACTTATCAAACATAGGCAGCTATTTACTATATGCCCGGTGTCATGCTAAGAATTGGCAAGCATTTTCTCATCCTCTAGCAGCTCAAGGGAGAGAGTGTCACTGAGCCTGTTTTATGGATGAGAAGACTAAGGCTTCATGCCTTAGATAAGACATTCAGAACATGAAACAGGGGGACCAGGTTTGGAGTCTGCCCACACTGTATCCCCATTCTAAGTCACTCATTTTAATCTGTGGCCTGCCAGGAAAACAGTAGATATTTTTCACATCTGGGGTCACAGACCTCTGGGAGTTTCACTCAGCTAAGGGCCCCCCAGGGAGGCTCTGGCCAGGCCTCCCCTCTTGGCAGCACAGGGACTCCTCTGGTGGTGAGAACTTCAATAGGAAGGGGGTGAGGGGGTGCAGGGAGGAGATTGGAATCGAATTTCTCTTGTACCAGCCTAAGAAAAGGAAATTTTAAAAAAGTAGCTCTTCTCTCTGAAGCCTGGGGTTAAAGAAAGAAAGTGGCGGGGGGGGGGGGGGGGATCCCCAGCCACAGGTAGTTAAGTGATTATAAACTGTAAAAATAAATCAGCCTGATATAATTGCTCCAAGGAAAAAGATGACCAACATATTTAAGCCGTCCGCGGTGCCCCCTTTCCCATCTCCATTTGGCATCCCCTAATTACCTTCACATTTCATTTCCATCAGCAGGATGACCCGCATTGCCTTCCTCCAGTGCCTGGGAGGGGCGCGGCGGAGGAGCAGGGTCCCGGTGATAAATCAGGCTCGCCATTAGGACTGAAATGCTCATCTCGGCAGCGCTAAATGCAGGATTTATAAAGATGTCTGCACCATCCCGCCCGATTGTGGACACCATAATAAATTCATGAGTGGGTGCCAGGGTAGCGCACTTCATTATGTGTGAGGCTCTTGGCCATTAATCTAGCCGCGCGGCGGGCAGGATTCCGGGGAAGGCAGACAAATTTATGCGGCCCAAACTTACTCATTCCATTATGGATTTAATCGGCCCCGGCTCCAGGCAGCACCCAGCGAGGGGACTTTTTTTTTCCCCTTTCCCCTTTGGATCAAGTGTTTGTAAGTCCCCATAGTGTCTTATTTCTTCCACACGAACGCCCGACGTCTCTCCACCCCACTGCTCTCCGGCACGGCCCACAAGAGCTGGTCCTCGCTGCCACTTACGACAGATGAAATATTTATACAATCAATTGACAGAGCATTTCCCCTTAAATGTTCAATTAGTATGGAAATGCTCCATGCAAAATGGACCCAGGAGCCTCTCTGCAACCCAGTTAACTCTTTACTTCTCCAAGTTGGCAGGGGTGGCCAAAGGGGAGGAAAATCTGGGTCACAACCTGAAGGTAGGGTGTGCACTTGAGCGCTGGCACTGTGGGCTCAGTGTTCTGACTGTGAGCAGAGGGCAAGGCCTGAGACTTCTCCTGGGTTTCCTCCACTCACAAACTTGCCCATAACCTCCCAGGACAGAACTGGGTCCCCCGACCACAGTACTCCTGTAAATACTGTGCCCTCCCCTAATGGCTGCAGCAAGTCATGCAAACATGATCTGACCCTCTTGCACACTTGATGGCATTTTTTCTCCCCTCCCCCCGCCCCCCAGCTGAGATCAGAAGCAGTCTCTGAGTCTTTCTCAACAAAGGTGCATTCCAGTCAATCTTTATTGATAATGATTGATATGTATCAGCCCATGTTCTGAAAATACAGCCACTGAAAACCCGGTGGTATCCAGTTAATTGAACTCTAAAGCACACAGACTCTCCAAGAGCCACACCCAAATGGACAGGTGTGACAAGAACCCAAAGCTGTGATTTCCTGGTTAAAATGATTAGCGTCATCCACCTGCCATTCACCTTGGATTGGGAGTTGACCAGCATAAACTCACTGCCATCAGGTCAATTCTGACTCATAGCCAACCCAGCTTAGGATTTCTGTGACCGTCAATCTGTACAGGAGCAGACAGTCTCATTTTTGTCTCGTCGAACTATTGATGAGTTTGAACTGCCTATCTTGCAGTTAGAAGTCCAATGCTTGGATGGGAAATTGGACTTGCACAGTACGCTAGTGAACAAGGAACTGGACAAAAATAACCATATGTTCACAGATAGTTGTCCTGAGAAATGGAGGTTGGAAAAGAGCCAACATTGTGTTTTATGAAAACCTACAGAGCATAAGCAAAACTGAACAATTTCCTGGACACTTAGAAGAGTATTAAGAGGCTCTTAAAAAGGTACTCTACAAAAGAGATGCTAATTATAAAGAAACGTTTGGTATTTTTAAAAGTAATCTCAATAAGATATGACTTCCATGATACTAGAACACCAAACCCCAAGGAGAATATGAGTTAAGATCAACAGGATGAGACAAAATAAAGAGTTGTAAGGAAACTAAAAATTCAATAGCATAATTAAAATCTAGATTTAATACAGAAGAGAATAAAATTGATACTTCAAAAACAAATCTGGGAGGAGAGAGCCAATTTGAGAAACCCTCCCAGAAAAAGAGAAAATAGATAAAAATTATTCAAAGAAGATAATAGATATGGATGAAAGATTACAAATGCAAGGGAAATTGCCTCTATTTTAGGGTTACATCTTGTTAGGGATCATACAAAGTCAGTGCCACTTGGGTCTCAGTGACTCAAAGAGCTTTAATAAAAAAGTTTTTCTGGGTTTTATCGATGTTTATAGTATTTTGACATAAGTGCATAGTATAACTACTCAAAATTATTATTTTGTCCAAAATCAAATAATGGAGGTTCGTAATCTGCTGTGTAGCCAACAAGTGGTTTTTACAAATCTGTTTATCTTGCTCAGGAAGGGCTCTGCTCGACGATTCTTCTCTGATTCACAAGATGTTAGCTGGAGTGAGTGGGGCAGAAGGATGTACTTTCAAGATAGATTTTTCTTCACATACTGGTTCTTTTGTGATATGGGTAGAAGAATGTACATGGCAGGGTTCCCCTTTCTCTCCATCGGTGATGGAATAGAGAAATCATGTTTCTTACAAGACATCTTTGGGGGAGGGGGGGCAACAGTGAGTGTCCCAAAAGGCAGGAAGTAAAAATTGCCAAATCTCTTAAAACCTGGACTCAGAGAGCGAGACAATGTCACTTGTACCATATTCCATTAGTCAAGTAGTTATAGAGCTCTGCTGGGTTCAAGAGGAAAATAGGAGTCCAGTTTTTGATGGAAGGAGTCCGAATTTTTAATTTTGAGGGAGCCTTTGGTCCGCTCCAGCTCATTGTGGATGTCTCTCCTAGAATCAGTCCCTTGCAGGACACTCTTCAGCCCTTCATGGAAATAGATACTCCCTAAAATGCAGCAGGCTTCTCAGAATTCCTGAGGAGCTCCTAGGCAGTAGAACCTGTTCATGAAGATTTAAAGGGAGCATGTGCCACAAGTCTCCAAGACTGTGTTAGATAAGGGGTTCTGCCACAGAGTGGAGCCCTGGTGACATCAAGGTTTCACATGGGATTGTCAGCATTCAGGTCAGGGGCTCAAACTCAACAGTTGCTCTCAGGGGCAAAGATGAAACCTGCTTCTGTAAAGATCTAAGTCTCAGAGATCCAAAGGGGAAGCTCTACTGTGCCCTTTAGGGTCGCAATGAGTCAAAAATCAACTTGATAGGGGCAGGATGTCCTACAGAGCTGTCAATCTGTAAATGCATGGTGGATACTGCTGGCTCCGTGTTAGAATTCTCCTCTTCCATGTGGAGCATCCAGATTCACTTCCCAGCCAAGGTTTCCCAAGCCCAACCCCTGCTCATCTTCAGTAGAGGCTTGCAGTTCACTATGATGTTGAATAGATTTCAGACTAGGCTAAGGCAGTCTAAGAAGAAAAGCCTCATGATCAACTTCCAAAACTCAGCCAATGAAAATCCTAGGAATCACAAAGTGATCCCCTTGTGCAGCGGGCTGTCACGAGTTGGGTGACTTGTCAATGAAAGCTAATAATAACAACAGCAGCCATGTTAGCGTGATACCTGGATATATGTATGTGTATTTCTTTCTATGTGTCTGCCTCTCTCACATCAGCATAGTTCCTCCTCAAATGCGACCCCATACCGTGCTAAGATGGGGCCACCCATGAATAAGCATCACACTGTCCTAAACAGCACCCCCTTTTTTTTCCCACCCTTGACAGCAATGTCTCATCATGAATGACTTCTTTCCTGAAAGTGAGTGGATTCCTAAGGCGTCCTTTAGTCCTCTGAATGTACATCAAAGCCCTGATGGGCCCACCCCAGGCTGCTGGGTGTGGCCAGATGCACAACCACAGCCTTTCCGGGTATGCAAATGCCTTTAAAGCTCTTACCAAAAAACTCATACATGGGAGTCAAATTTGGAGAATATTCTTCTATGAACCATGCTTAAGGAAAATTAAGACAGAGAGGCTTCAATAAAATGCAATTGAAAAGAACAAGGCAAATACACACCAAGAAAAGAGGAAAAGCAAATTTCAATGTCGGGTATTTAACAAGTGTCACGTTTAAAAACAAAGCAAATGGAGTTCTCCATGAAGAGATAATAAAAAAGAAATTGTGAACACCAAGAATATTTCCAAATTTTGGAAATGCCAGGGAGAATTGGGAGAGACACCGTTGTTAAGAGAGGAAGGACAATTCCCAGGGGCTTTCTGAACAGCAAGCACAACTGAGAAAATTGAAATAATATCATTCAAAAGATGTATAGTATACCAACTTTGCTTTCTATAAATACCTCTTCAATTGCTAGCAGGACGTTTTCAAAAGTTTACCATGTACGGCACTAAGAGAAAATCTCAACTAAAAGGAAAAGTTAACAGACCAGATTCCCTGAGAGAAGTAAAATAAGTGGAAACATTTCCAACAATCACATACACACACACAGAAACTTGAATAAAAAATAAGTTTTTAAAATGTCCCATAAATAGCTATTGAGTCAAAAGGGAAATAAAAACTTCAGTCACAGGCTATTTAGAAAATAATAAAAGGAGTACAAAACAACGCTTTGTCAAAGCTTATGGACTGCTGCCAAGGCTACACTTAGAGAAGAAAAAATGTAAAGCAATAAATTGTTTTATTATTAAACACGAAAGAATAAAAAGAAATGAATTAAAGCACTGGTTCAAGAAGTTAGCAAATGAACAACAACATAAACCCAAGAATAGCTGGCTAAAAATTACATAGATGAAAACAAAAAGATTGAATTAAGAAAGGGAAGCACAGTATAATTGTCTCCATTCTTGAAAACCATAAGAAAGCAGACTTTACTTTGGCAAATCTAATAATAGAAAGGAAAGCAAGGGTAAACCCAAACAAAATCTATAAATGAGAAAGAGAATGTAGCAAGAGAAAATAATTTTTTTACTGCTTTAATGAAGTCCTTTCTAAAAGTAAAAGAGGAAAGCATCCCCCAAATTAAGTTTGGTTAGTTTAATTAATTATGGATTAATTAAACTACATAAACAACAAAGGTTTCAGCACTTTCAAAAATTAAATGCATGTGACAATCTGGGAAGAATATTTTCAGCATACATAGTAAACAACAGAAATCTCACCGATTAATATGAATAACATAAACGCCCAATAGAAAGGGAAAGGACTGTGAATAGGCAACCCATAACACAAGACTTAAAGTTGCTCTCCACACATACAAAGACATTCAGTCTCAATAATAATAAAATCATGAAGGGCAAGAGTTAGAGTCGGTGAAGATGTAGACATGTTGACCTTTAGCTTCAATTTCCTGCTAGGAAATGTTAAAGTCAGGACTGAAAATTCTTAAAATATTCATAACTTATTAATACCATTTATAAAAACATATACTGACAAAGTAATCATATATATACAAATATATATGAAGAGAGAGAGTTTTTAAAAGGTTCGAACAATTAACACACTGCAGTGTGATGTATCACTTTTGCATGTCTTTTCTGTGTCTCATCTTCAAACTCTAGCCAAAGTCCATCTGTAGGTAACGGACTTCTTACAGAAGGGTTGCAGGGAGGAGATAAACCAGTTAGAGTGAAGTGTAGCAAGGATGAAACATATAGCTTTCCTCTAGTTCTTCAATGTTTCTTCCTTCCCACTGTCATGATTCCAGGTCTACCTTAAAAATCTGGATAGACCAGAAAATATACACTGGCACAGATCGGATCTGGAAACACAGGGAATCTAGGACAGATGATCCCTTCAGGACCAGTGACGAGCGTGGAAATATCAGAAGGGTGGAGGGAGGGTGGGGTAGGAAGGGGGAACCGATTATAAAGATCTACATATAACTTCCTCCCCAGGGTAAAGTCAACGGGGAGGTGGGTGAAGGAAGACATCAGACAGTGTAAGATATGACAAAGTAATAATTTATATATTATCAAGGGTTCATGGAGGGGGTTGTTGAGGGAAAAGAAGGAGAAAATGAGTAGCTGATGCCAAGGGCTTAGATAGAAAGCAAATGTTAGGAGAATGATGAGGGCCGTGGATGGACAATGTGCTTGGCACACAATTGGACTTATGTACAGAGTGTGATAAGAGTTATATGAGCCTCCAATAAATGGATTAAAAAGAAACCTCTAGTCAAAATATTGGGTAGAAGGACGATGTAAATAAGATCTTTGTCACCTACCAGGGCAATTAGAAAACTTGCTCACAATAAAAATAAGGTTTCCAGAACCTTTGTGAGGGTTGTTGTAAATTGTTGTCAAGTGAGATAAAACTCATAGAGAAGCTATGCGCAACAGAACAAAACACTGCTGAGTTCTGTGCCATTCTCACAACTGTTGTGGTGTTTGGATCCATTTTTGCAACCATGCATTGGTGTCTTCTGATAATATGCCCAAACTACACAAGATGGTATCTTTGTTCTGGCAGTCCATAGCATTTTCAGTATTCTTTGCCAACACTAAAATTCACATGCATTTGTTATTTTTAGGTCTTCCTTAGTCCCCGTCCAGCTTTTGCATGCATATGCAGCTATTGAAAATACCATGGTTGAGGCTGAGCCCTGGTGGCGTAGTGGCCGAGTGTGGGACTGCGGCCCACTGGCTTGGCGGTTCAAATCCAGCAGCAGCCAGGCTGGGTAGTTCCCACGACTACCAGAGGGCAATGATGCCCTCCCCGCAAAAAAGAGAAAATACCATGGTTTGGTCAGGCACACCTTAGTCCTGAGAGTGATATCCTTGCACCTTAACACTTTAAAGAGATCCTGTGCAACACATTTGTTCAGTGAAACACATCGTTTCATCTCTGGACTGCTGCTTCCATGAATATTGTTTGTAGATTCACATAAAATTAAATCCTTAATGACTTCAATTATTTTCTCCTCTTACCGTGGTTTTGTTCATCAGTCTAGTTGTGAAAATTTGTGTTTTTACTAGCATTGGCTGTAATCTATCCTCAAGGCAGTAATCTTTGACATTCATCACTAGGTGCTTCAAGTCTTATTCTGGATTTCAGCAAGCAAGGGTGTCACCTACATATTGCAGGTGTTTAATGGGACTTCCTTCAATTCTGATGCCACGTGCTCAAACTATTTTCTCAACCTACTTATTTAAAAAGTATGAGGAAAGGATAAAACCTTGATGTACACATTTCCTGACTTTAAACCACGGAGTGTTTCCAGGTCCTATTCAAACAGCTGCCTCTTATCTATGTCTAGGTTTCACATGAGTGCAACAAAGTGCTCTGGAGCTCCCATTCTTTGCAATCTTATCTATACATTTTTTAATGATCCACACAGGCAAATGCCTTTGCATCGTCAATAAAACACAAGCAAGCATCTTTCTGGTATCCTGGCCTTTCAGTAAAGAACTGCTTGATGTCAGCAGCAATATCCCTTGGTATATGTCCTCATCTGTTCATGTATTGCTACAATCAGTTTTTAAGTATCTTCAGCAAAAGTTTACTCGTATATGATAGCAATGTGATTGCTAAATGATTTCAACATTTGCTCGCATCATCTATCTTTAGAATGGGCATAAATATAGATCGCTTCTGGTCTTTTTTGCACAGGGATTCCAGTGCTGGATCAGTTTTAGGATATATGTGAATTCTGTCAGTTCCTGGAGCTTTGCTCATTGCCAATGTCTTTGATCAGCTTAGACTTCTTCTGATACTATTGTTTTTTGATGTGATACCACTTGAAATGGTTGAAAGTTTATCAAAATTTTTTGGTACAGTGACTGTGTATATCTCCCCTCTTCCTTTGATGCTTCTTGCATTTTTCCATAAAAATCCCTCCATATTTAAAATCAAATGCTATGTATTTTTTACAGTTCTTCTATTAGAAGTATGCTGAGTGATTGTGGGGGATAGGATCATGCAAATAGGGTGTATAGAACTCTAATGTGATGATTGCTCATATTTTTTTATTCTGGTATATTTAAAGTGAACCATCTCAGAAATGGAGGTGAGGGAATCTTAATACCAACAAGAATATGATTCAGGAGCATAGTGTGTCCTTTGGTCTCAGAACCACTATGTGTTGAATCTCCTAGGTCCAGGAGACAGAAGGCTGTAGCAAAGATGAGACAACAGCAGAGGAAGTAGAAAGAGTATAAACCAGAAGAATTGGTTTCCCAGTCCACCGAGTGAATATCTTTACCTAAAAAGCTTGCTTGAGGAGTGATGTACGCCTCAGGCATTTGTCAGCAGGTGGATAAAAGCTTTGTGACACTGTATGAGCAGGGAAGAGGCCAAGAAACCACCTGTCTGAGAGACTTAAGACCAGAGAGAGGTATGTCTGCAGCTGAGAAGAAGATACTGAGAACTGTATCCAGAGAATTTCTGATCTTTAACTGTAACCTCTAAAACTCCCTGGTATATTCCATGATTGTTGGTCTAGTCTGTGAGTTTTGTGCAGCATTGCAATGGATGACCAAACCCAGCAAGCAAGTAAAGAGTATAATGGGAGGGACAATTGGTATCAGAATTGGAGGTATGTTTGAATTCTGCCTTAGAGAATTTGGCCTTGGGTTTGAATTTGATTCTTTCTCCTTGTGAAGTCAGAGGAGGTCAGAGACTCCATTCACTGTCATTCTTGTACAAAAAGTAATTATAGGATTGATTGCTTTTTCCTGTACTGAGAATTTCCTAGACCTAGAAGACAAACATTTGTAACACCAGAGGTGATGAGACAAATGGAAGCAACAGCTGACAAGAGACCAGCAAGAGATGTTACTCTGGAATTCACATACTGCAGTGTGAGTGAGCTGAGCACCTTTAGTTAGGAGACTTGCTGGTAGAACAGAGTGTATCTGGGCAGTAGTGCTCAAGAGGTTTCTAACACTTGGTCAAACAGGGCAGAGGCTGAGTCTACTCAAGAATTCTGAGGAACAAGAGATAAAAGGCCAGTGAAAGGTCTGAATTGGGTAAGGTTGACACAAGATTGTCTTGACTAAAGAGGTGTATCCTAAGTCTTTCCTGATCCTGAATTGTAATCTGTTACTTCCCTTGTAAACCTCATAATCATAAGTGGCATTTATGAATTCTGTATGGTCATTGCAATGAAATATCAAATTCATCAAAGACTGACTTAATAGCTATTAATGAATATAAAATATGTACCTAAGAGTGTGGTTATTGTTCCCTAAAGAAACCCATCATTAGTCAACATCAATGATAATTAGGAATTTGAATGTATGAAGTATAAATCAAGGAAAATTGGAAGTCATTAAAAATAAAGAAACCAGAACCCCTTAGTGGGGTAAAGGAGGAAGGACTGTTCTCTAGGACCACGAGATTTAGAATGCCCTCAATCTGGGCAACAGACGATGCACATTGTCTGCAGGGGCCTTTCTGCTTTTATTCTCTACCCCCCTTACCTTTAATTGTTCTCCTTTTATTGCCCCTCCCCCTGTGTGCTCTCCATATAAGCTGTTTGGCACTTAGACACAACTGCCCAATTAATATTTAATCCTGGAAGAAAGGAATTTAGATGTCCTCCTCTCCAGATGTGAGCAAGGGAAGCCTGGGATGACATCTATATTTGAAAATAAGAGCCAAACTTCAGGAAACCAAGGCTAATGATGTTGTGAGCTATTCTACTCACTACTATCATGTTTATTCTGTAGATAATGAGCACCAGTTGGTCATACCATTGAAAGGATCTACTTTGTACTGTTTCAAATGATCTTGCATGGAGGACTTACAAATATAGTGGTAAAACAGTTGTTGAGTCAATTCAAGTTCATAGTGACCCTGTAGGAAGAGGAGAATGGCCTCACTGGGCTTCCCAGGCTGTAATCATTATGTAAGTATATTGCCACATCTTTGTCCTGGAGAGTGGCTGGTAGTCTGACTGGCCAAGCTTTCGGTTAGCAGCCAAGCAATTATCCACTCTCTCATCGGGCTCCTTAAAATGTATTTTAAGATAGTATAATTCAACATATAGGATAGTGTCAGACAGAACCCTCGGGTTGTGCTATTAACCAATTGCCAGCTATTAATGACTTATAAACCAAGAGGCATATTGTTGATGATTGGCCATAGAGTTTCAGTTGGAACTCTGTAACTCCAGCTGAAAGAATCAGCAGTAGAGGAGACCAGGGCTCTGCAAGTTCTCTCATTGGAAAATGGGGGCAACAGCCATTGTGTTACACCATCAAGAGATTTGCTCATTTTCATCAAACCTCTACTTTATCAAGCATGATAATATTTTCCATGAATTGGATTCTTCTGAAAATATGTCCAAAGCATGTCAGATGAAGTCTCACCATCTTTTTTTCTAAGGAGCATTCCAGTCATACTTTTCCCAGCACAGGCTTATTTGTTCTTCTGGTAGTCTACAGAATATTGAATATTCTTTACTAGCACCATGATTCAAAGCTATCACTCTTCTTCAGTCTCCCCTATTCATTATCAAGCTTTCACATGTCTGTGAGGGGATTAGAAACATGATGGCTTGGGTCAGGCACATCTTAGTTCTCAAAGTGACCCCGTTGCTTTTATCACTTTCAAGAAAACCTTGGCAGCAAATCTGCCATATTTGTCCACCAGACGTGTGCCACACTCTAGGGACTTGTGTGTTTCTCTAAAGTTGGAAACTCTGACACCTGTATTTCAAATATCAGCAGGTGGACAGGTTTCACTGACACATCCAGGCTAAGATAGACTGGGAAGAAAGATCTGGTGGCTCACTTACAAAACTAAACTGGCTAGTGAAAACATATCATTATCAAGCATTTTCTGATTTAGATGAGCCCCTGAGGTTGGAAGGCACTCAAAAGTAGAGTCCACTTTTATGACATGGGTGGAGCACTGCTTTCAGAGTCTTCATTTTGAAGATGTAGCACAACTGAAAATAAGAAGTATCACTGTCAGCATTCTTAATTCTTGGGAAGTGGAATGTGTGACGTATGAATCCAGGAAAATTGGAGGACATTAAAAATGAAATAATAGAATACACAGCCATAGACATCCTTGATATATATACATGTATATGGTCTTGTGTGTATGTATAGTACATACATGTATATAGTACACATGATCACATATGTATATTCTATAGGCACGCATATATTCAGATCTTAATCCAGCCCAAAATAAATAAACAAATCCACTACCATACTGACTCTACGGGGCAGAATACAACTACTCCCAAGGTTTTCTGAGGCTCAACATATTTGGGGGAGCAGAAAGCTTCATAATAGGAGTGACTGATGCTTTCTGCTAACTTTTCTGTTAGCAGCGAAATGTGTAACCAACTAAGCTCCTTGATGATTAAGCTAGAGAAGGAATAGTTGGCTTTCAAAGAAATTAAATAAATTTATGAAGATGAAAAGCTGTGATCAAACAAGCTAAAATTTATAAATGTAAACATACACACATTCATACACACATGTACATATATACATAAAAGTCAAATAATAGACTGGGCAAAATATTGATCACACATATGCTAACTTAATAAAGGCTCATGTTATATAAAGAATTCATACACAATAAAATATGGAAGGAAATCTATCCAAAAACATGGACAACATACCTGGACAGACACAAGAAAAATAAAGAACATACACACATTTCAAAAGATTCAACCTTCATCAGAAATGCAAATTTGGAAATATTATTTTGCTTTAAAATAATCACAAATTTTAATTGTCATTTTCTAAATGAAATGCTTACCCTCAGGTTAATTTTTCATGGAAATGTAAACAAAAACCATGGTTCTGCAAAAAATATGACTTTTGAGCCTATCATTACTCCATTTTTAGATTTAAATTCTGGGGGAAAATCATCCATGTTCATAGAAAGGGACATATACTGTACATTATAGAAAAATAGAAGAAAAAACATGTATAGAAAACCCAAGTTTAAAAAAAAACCCTGAGCAGAATAAAAAAAGTGTCCAACTACAGAATATTTATGAAATAAATTCCAGTATATACATTACAGCTCTGAAACAATCATACTTACCAAAATATATACTGTCGTGGACTTCACATATTTTTGTGTTCATGTTTTTAAATGGAAGCACATCATGATTTCATTTTAAGAAAATTTATGGGAAGAATACAAATATAAAAAGTAATATCAAAGCATTCAATCTGGGAATTTTAATTTTCTTTCTTTGCTTGTATTTTTTTTGGTATAGTCAGGCAAGGGTGACCAAAATTATCAGAAAAAAGATGCATTTTTGAAGCAAGGAGGATACTAAGAGCATTTCTTTTTGTTTAGCTTAACAATATTCTCAATGTTCTTTAATATGTCTTTAAATGCCTTTCTCTATAAATAAGTGGGGGGAAAGCAAATCACTGACAAGGAGGGGCAGAAAATAGGTGCCACACGTGCTGTTTCTCTTAATTCTCTACCTGTGGCAGACATCACACATCAATTCCAGCACACTTTCCTGCTATGTTTTCTCACTTTGCCTACTATGTTCTCTAGACACAAGCACTCTGGGAAGTCTTTGTTAATTATTTGATCATCCATCTCTAATGTTGAAAAGAGCTCTGAAAGTGATATTCAAGAGACAACGGTTCCCAATTATATCTACCATCAACTAGGGCAAGTCAGTGCTTCTCTGAGCCTTAGCAACCATCTCTATAAATTGAAAGCTATGGAAGACTGCCCCAGTTCTAGCAAACTGGCCTGTTATTCTAGTTCCCAGCACCATCACCATGCATATCCATCCCCCCAAACTTTTTCCTTATCCAAAATGGTCTCATGCTTCTTTGAGCTCTTAATGCCCAGTAGACTTAGCATACTCTTTCTGGTAGATCTGGGTTTCTCAACAGTGACATCATTAACATTTTGGACCCAATAATTCTTTGTTGCAATTGCTAGAAGTCAATTCTTACATACTGGGGACCTGGGTTCAGTTCTCAGTTGATGCTTCTCAGCACACCTCCACTCGCCTGTCAGCAGAGGCTTGTGTGTTACTCTGATGTTCCGCGGGTTCCAGCAGAGCTTCCTGATGAAGCTGGACCGTGAAGAAAAGCACCAAGGAGCTCCATGCCTCAGTGACCTACTTCTGAAAATCAGTCACTGGAAACCACATGATGTACAATCTCTGGTGCCTCGTCTGTGTGGTTTTCCATGTGTTAGAGGTCACTCAATGACAGCTAACAACAACGCTTCCTGGTTGTGGGGTGTGAGGGGGGGATTCCTGTGCATTGAAGGATGCTAAGCTTCACCTATGACCTCTAGGATTATCCCTTAGTGGCAACAATCAAGAATGGCTCCAGACATGGCCAGATGTGCCCTAGTAGACTGAGGTACCTCCAATCGAGGGCCACTGTCATAGGAAGAAAGTAATTCCTTAAAATTCTGAGCTCTGCCAAAGTTCACTTCTTCCATAGGAGTCCTGAGAATACTTCCCACCTTAAATCAGACCTCTCATTGGGAACAAGACCATGCCTCTGGGGGTCTAGCATGTAAAGTCCAGTGATGCAAACTTCTATGCCTTCTCTGTCCTGTCCACTGTGCACATACCTCAGCTGTCAGGGGTCCCAGAGTCTTCCACTAGATGTGTAAATCACCATTCCTGGCTGGGCACTTAGCATAATAGAGTGATTGACAGGTAGATATTTACACCCTACTGACTAAATGGACAAATCAATCAGCTGGTGGCAGTGTAGAAAGAGGGAGATGGGAGGAATTCACAGGGTTGAGCTGGTCAAGGACCATGCGGCTTCTCCTTATGGATACTTCAGATGACTCTGTCAAGCTTTCTTACAGAATCCTGCCTTGAGACTTTTGGACAATGACTCTCTTGTAGCTTCACGGCTTCTTGGTCTATTACCTTACAGAAAACCGGCCTCATTAGCAAAGTGCCCTTTGGTCATCTCCAGGTGAGACATCTCCAGCTGGCCCAGAGAAGTGAGGAGATGAGGTCAACTGCTGGTGACCAAAGCAGGCCAATTGAATGGTGTTCCAAGGGATTTGTTCTTTAAATTAAACAAAAGGATAAAATACACGTTTTTTTGTCAGAACTAAAATGATTTCTAACTTTCACTTCATCATTTTGGGCTGAAAGGGATGTAACTCAATGAGAGACAGAAACATTAAATACACAGTAAAGCCATCATGCGTCAAGGATTTATAGGGGTATTGATTAACACCATCAGTAAAGTATTTACCTTAATCAATAGGAAAAGGTGATTTAAATGTTGAGGTGTCCTCTGCACTCCTGTCAGCCAAGGATGCCTTTAAAAGCTCACATTTTATGGGTTCCCCTCCTGAGTTCCCCCCATTGCTTGCCCCTTGGCATGTTTCCCACTCATCATCTCACAGCCCCGCCCCTCACTTACCCCTGGGATTCTGGCTGCAGGCTGAGTTTTCCTAAAGGAGATCCAGGAATGGGAGTTTTTGATACAGGTACCAGATCAATTTCAGAGACTTCAGTGACAGGAATGGGTGGAAGCGGGATTGAGCATGGGCAAAAGGAGCTCTAAGATGCCAGGTTTAGAATTTGCTGCATTTTGCTGGATTCTGAGGAAGATCCATGGGCCAGGTTTGCCTCTTTTGTTTTTCGGAGTCATGTAGTGGATCAGATTCTTGGCAAAGTCTGTACTCTGAAATGATAAGCAGACTATCCCCACTGCACCGGCCCATTGGGAATGTTGGATCCTCCACCTCATTGCTACCGCTAGCTACTAGGCAGTCTTTTTGCCATTCATGTTGACCCCATGAGGGGATTGAGTGATACTGGATCCAGCCCCATTCCCATGATCAGTTTAAGACCAATCCATGATCCATGGGCGGACTGTAGAAGTAGATCACCAGGCCTTTCTTCCTAGTTCCTCATCATTCCAGGGCCACTCCAAAGAAAACTGGTCAGTGTTATAGGCACAGGCAAGCCTCCATTGATGGATGACTTGGTGACTGCGTAGGAAGTCCATTGACAAAGAATCAAACCTGGGCCTCCTACGTGAAAGGAGAGGAGAGGACTCTACCTGGGAACCATTACTCTTTTGTCTTCTTTCTCGTCCAGTCCTAAGGACTTCTGCAGTCTCTGCGTGCTGAGCAAGGGTCTTCCTTGGGACTTTGTGGCACACGCTGGCCTCTGTCTCATTGTCCCACTCACCAGGACGTTGATACTCCAGCCTGGCTTGGGAATACACGCTCCCGGAGGCATCCTCTGTTGTAAGATGCCCATAGGCAAGGGTCCTAGCTTACAGAAAAAGAGAACAGCCAAGTGGTTAGGACACCGGACCAAGCTAAGCAGGAAATATTGCTTAGCTTCTCATCTTCACTCTGCTTCAGACTGTCCTTGAATAAGTTCCTTGGCTGCTTCTTGGCTCCATCCCCATATATGTAAACTGAGAGTCTATATGTTCATTATTTCTGCACTGAGTCAATTCATATAAGTACTTAGGGCGGTTCTGCGTACAGGACAGGATCTATGCTATTCTCCACTGGTAAGAGCAGAAGGTCACGTTGTCGTGGGCAGCTCAGCAAAGAGACACACTAAGCATTAGAGCTGTGCATCTAGGGTTCCAAAAAGTAGACCCCACCCTACAACCAGAATTCTTCCCATCCTTGGACCCCAAGTGTCTGCAGCCCATCCTCCATCATCATCTCTTTAACCTGGCGCCCCTGAGACCCTTTGCCAAAGCTCTGCCCCCACCCCCAGCTCCTCTCTTCCCTATAAAGCCCCACCACCACAACCCTGAGTCTCCTCCTAGGTCTCTTCTGGCTTCTCAGGGAGGCCTGGAGTCAGCTTGATCTCTTTTCTTTTTTAGCTGGTTCTCTCTGTTTGAAATGCATCTTTAATGTAAGCCACATCAAATCCTTTTGGGAAGTCGGAAGCATAGACATCATAAATAAACACATTTGGATTAACTGGGGAGCAGGCCAGGGAGCGGGCAGAATGATAGAAGATGTTTTAAGTGGATGCAGCTTTATTACTCTCAAGCATTTACAGGGACTCTTCCGGCACTGCCATTCTACGACTCTAACTGCTGACAAATTATTTCTAAGTTGAGGTCCTGCTGGGACCGCTTTGTTGACTAAATTAGAGGACAGGCTTCCATACTAATTGAAGGCCAGCGGTTGCTACTAATTGCCAAGGAATCCTCCCTATTCATCATAAGTAGGTTGAATCAGAGTCTGCCTTATCCCCATCTTGTTCACACAGGACCATGATTTGGTTCACCCAGGCATTGTCTTCATGTGCTCAGCAAGAATCCTGCTCAGGAGGCCCCTGCTCCTGCTCTTGGCTCAGGCTTCTGACGCTGTGGTCAGTGCTCTTGGAAAAGGCCTATGATCATTTTTTTCTTTCTTTCTTTTCTTTCTGAGAACTGTTACACAAATCATTTACACTCAATGACTGACCTAAAGATGGGTGGTTCAAAGTTAGCATCACAGTGCAAGAAAATCCCGTTAATCTGCCTTTGTAATGATTATTGTCAAGAAAACAATGAAGCAAGAGGTTCTATGCTATGGCACCACGGGTCACCATGAATGGGAATCACCTTGAGGGCGGTGAGAACTTGGGTTTTTTCTCAGCAATGAAGGAGGGGAAACTAGTGGGGAGATGGGGGGCTGCAGTCACATTTTTCTGTGTGATCTGCCTCCTTTCATTTGTTCAACATTGGTCAATCCCAATAAATTACTAGGCAACGGGCAGAGAGCACCTCAAACAAAGCAAAAGAACAAGAAAAAAGTTTCCTGATGGAATTTGTCTTCTCCTGGAAAAGAACAGAAATAAGCAAGTCTACAAATAAGATGACAAGAGAGTGGTGAGATCAAGTGACCCATTGCATTGGGTTAGTCTGCTGTGCAAGACCGCTTTCAAAAACTGAAAAGCAGGGGTGTGATTTTTGAGGAATAAGGTGCTCCTGACCCAAATCATGGTCTTTTCAGTTGTGTCATATGAAGGTAAAAGTTCATATATTGAATAAGGAATATCAAAGAGGAATCCACACATGCAAACTATGGTACGGGTAAAGAAGGTGCACAATATTGAAAGTAGCGCCCCCACTCCCACCTCCCAAAGGGAATCAATATTCAAACATATGGGTGAAGGGAGACAACGGACAGGGTAAGATACAAAATAATAATGACAATATATAATTGATCATGAGCTTGGGTAAGGGGGAAGCACTTATACCAAGGACTCAAGTAGAAAATGTTTTAGAAACAATGATGGCAGCATAGGTACAGATATGCTTGATACAATCGGTGCATGACATGTTATAAAAGCTATTAGAGCCCTCAGTAAAATGAGTTTTTATATAAAAAAGAATGTTGAAAGAACCATAGTCTTCTAAAAGAAGTCTTGGAAGAAGTACAGCCAGAATTCTCCTTAGACGCAAAGTAGTGAGACTTTGTTTCACATACTTTGGACATGTTGTGAGGAGAAACCAGTCCCTAGAGAAGGATGCTGTGCTTGATAAAGCAGAGGGACGAGGGAAATAGAGGAAGACCCTCAAGAAGGTAAATTGAAACAGTTGCTGAAACAGGGGGCTCAAGCTTAGCAATTGGGGTTGGTTTGTCATGTAGTGCCCTTCCCCATTTCTGGGCATGTTTTTGTAAGTACTTTTAGCACAACCCTGGTTTGTTAAAATATTTTAATTGGACTTCCGTCAATTCCTGGAGCCTTGATTTTGCCAATGCCTTGTGTCCCCCTTGAATTTTTTCCTTCAGTGCCATCAGTTATAATTACTATTTTTTAATATTTTTATTATGAATTGGGCAAAGGTTTATAGAACAGATCATCAGTTTTGCATTTAATAATTCACATGCATTCTGCTCCATCTCATTCACTGCCATCCCCTTGCATAATCCATCTCATCTCCTCCCCATGTTTCCTACTTCTATTCCTCTTCAGAACCTGACCCTGCGGTAAATGTTACCTCCTTGATCTAAAATAGTTGATCATTCTAAGGTGTGTCCACTTCAGTAGTGCTATCATTCCCCTTGTAGACCTATTATTGTCTAGCCAAATAAAGTGGGCCATGGGGATGAGTTCAATTTCAGACCAGAAGGGCAACCTGGAGTCATCATCTGTCTTGGGTGGTACCAATCTGGTGGTGCCAATCACAAACAAGCAAGACTGGTGTCCTACAGGATTGGGGATTTTAGTTCACATTTTCCCCCATTCTATCCAGGACCTTTCCATGAGATCCCTTCTGGTTGTGATATCTCTCACAACAATGGAACCCAATGTTGGCATGACCCACTGGACTAATAATGTTTACATATGTCTTCAAATTTTGCCACTCTTCTTTCCTTCCAGTGGAGAAAGCTATCAGTTCCTGGTCATATCCCACTTGCTGAAATGACTGAATATCTTTGGTAGAGTGAGTTTGTATATTCCTTCCATCTTCTTTGGATGTTTCCTGCATCATTCAATATTTTGTCCATAGAATCCTTCACTATTGTTCTCCCAAACCTTGGATTTTTCTTTCAGTTCTTTCAACTTGAGAAATACCAAGCACATTCTTATTTTGGTGTTCTAACTCCATGTCTCTGGACAGAGACCAAGAGGTAGTTTTTCAAAGAACTGTATATTTTAAAATAAGAAAAAGTTTGCATCAGGGTTACCATGTATCCTTTCACTATATTTTTTTAGTCTGTATGCTGAACAAGAAAATGAGGACTGCAGTATCAAAACTGTAGGAAGACAATAAAAATCCTGCAGTATGCAGGTAACACAGCCTTGCTGGATGAAAGTGGGGAGTACTTGAAGTATTTACATTTGGAGATCAAAGACTAGTGTCTTCAGTATGGATTAAAACTCAACTAAAGGAAACAAAAATCTTCACAACTGGACCAACAGACAAGTTTATGACAAATAAAGAAAAGACTGAAGTTGTTGAGGATTTCATTTTACTTTGATCCACAATCAATGCCCATAAAAGCAGCAATTAAGAAACCACACATCATACTGTATTGGACAAATCTGCTGCATAGCTCTCTTTAAAATGTTAGGAGGCAAAGATGCACCTTTTAAAACTAAGGTGTGCCTGAACCCAAACCCTGCTATTTTCTATTACCTTATATGCCTCCGACAGCTGGATAATGAATAACAAAGACTGAAGAGGAATTGATGCATTTGGAGTGCAGTGTTGGTGAAGGATTGAATATACATGAGGCTTCCAGAAGAGCAAATAACTCTGTCTTGGAAGAAGTCCAACCAGAATTTTCATTAAAAACGATGATGGCAAGACTTCATCTTATAAACTTTGAATGTGTTATCAGGAAAAATTGGTCCTTAGAAAAGGACACTATATTGAGTAAAATGAAAAAGAGAAAGGCCATTGAGAAGATGGGTCAATTTAATGGTTGTGACAAATGCTCAAGCATCAATTGTGAAGATGGTATAAGACCAGGCAGTTTTTCATTCTCTAATACATAAGCTTGCTATAGGTTGGAAGTAACTCAGTGGTAACTAACAACATTAGCAAAAATGTTCCAAAAGAATACTGCTTGCATTTGAATTTTTATTTTCCTACTCTCTCTCATGAGTTATTATATTTGACACTCACCAGTATGGGGCAGGTGATTTGAACCCCATTTTGAAGATTAAGGGACTTCAATTTTAAGGCAACTTGTTTGTTGACAGAAAAAGAGTAGGTGAAGAGGGTTAAGCCTTTGACCTTCTTTAGTGCCTTATGATGCAAGTTCATGTAACATTTATTATAATCAAGAAATTGTCCTGTTGTTCTCCACGAACACAGCAGCCATAAATGAACCTGTAGATGCTGCCGATTTAGTAAAAGCCAGCAGACCAAGAGTATTTATAGAGATTTTAGGGATTTGAATTGGGCCTATAAGTGATAATAATTATAGCATGATTTAAGATAATAACAAAATAACCAGCAAATTGGTAACTTACTTCCTAGCTATAATAAAGGCCTTGCTGCAGTCCTGTGATGTCCACTTTTGCGGAGTGGGTGGCCACCACAATGGGCTTCCGAAGAACAACACCAATGAGGATGGGCAGGATAAGCAGTAGTCTCTCCAGTTGTTGTTGTGCTGCTCTTTAGTGCTATCAAGTCCATTTCGGTAGTGTTTTGTTCTATTTCTCCTTTTCAAAATTCATTACACTCTTGTTTGATGTCTCAGTTTCTACAGTCCTTTGGTGCAAAGTGGACTTGTCTGAGTCGTGTGGCCCTTACCTCCCTGATAACACCGTCCTGCCTATATTACTGAATCCTAATGAGTCATTGTCACAGGCATTCATCCTGCGCATGTACCCTGACTAGAGATGTAAGTGCATTCTGGGGGCTGCTTCCGATGTGAGTGATGTCTGTCAAAAGGGAGTGAGTCTTATGGGGTTGATTTCCCCTTTCCACAGATGTGGAAACTGCGGCATAGAACGGGGGAGGGGGGTGGGGGGCTGGAGGGAAGAGTACCTAGGATCAGAGAGCTAGTAAGCAGGACTGGGCCTGAGCTCATGTTGTTTGAGTACAAATGGAGCTTTGGTTAGCCATTCAACCCACTAGGAGTTCCTCAGGGAAAGGATGAGACTACCTGCTCCCATTAAGTGTTACGGGTTTGGAAGCACTGTACAAGATCAAGAACAGTTGTTCTTGTACACTTTCAAGAACAGTTCTACTCTGTCCTACTGTGTTTCCGTGAGTTGGAATATACTCAATGGGAATGAGTTCAGTATTTCTGAGTCCACAATTTACATTTTTTCCCATGCTGCTCTGTGTGGCCTTCTGAACATGGCACGGTTAACTTTTGCACTAGTGCAGGGTTGACAAATTTTGAGGCTTAAGGATCACATGTGGCTTTCTGGGTACTTACATGTGGCTCTGAAGTAAAACTGAAAGTTAAAAGGAAGCTATCAAACCCTCATTTGCAAATAGTGGCCATTTCATTTGTTTGTGTATTTATGGCTATCAAATCATGTTGATAGGTTGTGAGGTGCAAAATTTGCTCTTTCATTTCAAAAGTCTGTGGACCCCTGTAATAGTGCATAAGGAAGACAAAGGATTCCCAGCAAAAATGATGATATAGACAAATAAGCTTTCCAAATCTCTTTCAACAAAGACACGATGAAACACCTACAGAGAAAGAATCAAGAGTCCTTAGCTTTAAGGACTGTACAAGAAAAGCTAGGTAAGGTGAATCCAGCAGTGTGGGAAGCTTTGTAGGTAGTACTGAATCACACCCCCATGAACACTCCATGGTACCCGGTTGAAAGAAGAATCTCAGGTTCACATTCACATGCCTGGTAGAGTTTGCAGGACTCTGCAGCAAAGACATAGCTGCTAGAGGTTGCCAGAGCCCTAGACCCAAGCATCCAACTTAGAGGTAAATTTTAAAGTGGAAGAGTAGTGGGCACACCAGTTTATGGGCTCCCCAGTTCCAGGCCCCAACAGTCGGCCTAGAACCACATTTTCGCAGTGGTATAATCGCCAATGTGCACAAATTCATGGGTTGTGGGGCTTTGGGCCTGAACCCAGCAGCTTAAGGCTATCTTTTTAAGTTACAGAACAGTGGCACATAATCATTGGTACAGGAGCCTGGACCTAGCTGTGCTGGCTTGGGGCTATTTTTAAGCCAGCAAAACAGAGGGGCATGCGTATTTACAGGCTGCACTCCAATTGTACATGTGAGAAAGGAGGCTTACTCAACATACCAGTGACCAAGAATAAGGAGGCAGCTACTGGCTCTGGTCTGGGTCTTCCTTTCTTATGAAGCACCTTATTAGTGATATATATGTTTTGTTTTGACTTGTTTTTTTTTTGGTCCCCCTCCTTTTCTTTCATTTTTCCTCCTCTTTTTAAAAAAAGTCTTGCTTTTTGCTGATGTGATTCATTGTTGACTAGGCTGTCATAAATTTGTTTCTTTTCTTCTTCTAAATTGAATCATTACTCTATTGTTCCAATTGACAGAGATACCTCTGTTAGCAAATCGTGCAGCACTAATAAATTCATCTAATAGTAGGCAAGAAACATTTGAATCTATTCAAAAGTCAAGCAGACTTCAAGAAATATGGACTGTTTCAAACTTGCAAAGAAAGTCATAAATAATAAAACTATCTCAAGGAAACCAGATAAATCTCATCCCAAAATAATTTTAAAAGGTTTAGTAAACAGTAAAAGAACAGGGAAGAAAAAATGCAGACAAAATTAATTCAACACAAAACCTATGAAGAACCAAGACACAAACAAAAACACAAGAAAACAGAGCAAAATGATAATAAATTCACACTCATCAACACCGAATGTAGGTAGAGTAAATACACCAAGCAAGAGACAGGGAGTAGTAGAAGTATAAGAAAACAAGACTTATCAAAATGCTACTTAGAAGAAACGCACTTTTAATAACAAAGATGAAATAAACTAAAAGGCAAAGGATGGAAAAATATACACTAAGCTGATGGCAACAACAAAAAAGTAAGAATAGCAATCTTAATTTCAGATAAATTAGAATTCAAGGCAAATTTCACCCTAAGAAACAAAGACACTAAATAATGATCAGAGGTACAATTGAATATGAATCTATAACTATAATAAATACCTTTGCATTCAATGAAACATATTCAAAATATATCCACCAAACCCCAGAGAGTTGAAGGGAGAAAAAGACAACACTACAAGATGATTTCCGAAGAAGCGCCAAATAATTAGAAAAAAAACTCAAAAAGACAAAGAAGAACTGAATATCACAATCAGATTGATTTCTTAGACATATTCAGAACTTTCCATCCAACAATAGAATAATATACTTTTTTCCAGATTACCTGGAATATTTACCAGTATAGACTATATATTAGGTCATCAAGCTTAAAATATTTTTAAACTTGGATATTACAAAGTGCTTTCTCAGATCACAACACTGTAGAGGTGGAGAGCAACTCTAGGAAGGCCAAAGTAGGAGGGAATGGAAATTGAACAACCCCCTGGTTAAAATTACTGAGTATCTGAAGAAATAAAGAAGATTTAAAATCCCTTGAAGCAAATGAGAACAAAAATGTAACTTGCCAAAACCTTTGGGCCACAGCTAGAGCAGTACTCAGAGGACAAGTTACAGTGATAAATATAAACATCGCAAAAGAAGAAAGAACTCAAACTAGCAACTTATGCTATCATCTTCAATAATTAGAATGAGAGTAGCAAAGATAATCCTTAAGTCATTGAGAAGAAATAATAAAGATTACAGCAAAAGTAAATGAGTCAGTACTTGGGAAAACAATAGAATGAATCAATCAGGTAAGAGGTTGAACTTTTGAAAAGATTAACAAAATTGACAACAGCTTGTAGACCTAACATAGGAAAAGAAAAAAATGTAGCTATCATGATTAAGAAACTAACTAAGCAACATCACAACAGAACTAACTGAAGTAAAGAATAATAAATACTTTGAAGAAATGTACTCACGACTGAGCCCCGGTGGCGTGGTGGTTGAGTGAGGGACTGCAGCCCTCTGGGTTGGTGGTTCAAATCCAGCAGCAGCTCTCCAGGAGGAAGGCTGGGCCTCCTACTTCCACCAGAGGGCAGTGATGCAAAAAAAAAAAAGAAAGAAAGAAATGTACTCACAATACTATGAAGTTATTTGGAAACCTAGAAAGGGGAAATTTCTAGAAATACCCTATCTACCTACACTAACACAGACTGATATTAAAACAAACAAACAGAAACTGAACAAACCCATAGCAAAAGGGAAAATTAATCTGGTCATTAAAACACTCTCAAAACAAAAATGTCCAGAGCGGTTTCCCTGACCTCACTCTTGGGCCTTGGAACCTGTACAGAAGCTCAAAATGCTCCTGTCTCTTTTCCTCTGCTCTCCCTTCCCTTCCCAAAAATTCTTCCCTACCTCAATAAAGAATTTCCTTACTTTTCATTTTCCCTCTCCCTCCCACCCCACCCCACCCCCCCAAAAAAAACTGTCCAGGATCAGAGAGTTTCACTGGGAAATTTTATCAAGTATTCAAAGAAGAGCTGATACCAATTCTACTCAAACTACTTCAGAATATAGATAAACATGGCAAACTGTTGTAAAGTTTATTCTATGAAGTGAGTGTAACTCTCATACTCAAACCAGGCAAAGATATCACCAGGATAGACAATTACAAATACACCTGATTAATATCAATGTGAAAATACTAAAAAAAATTGTAGATAATAAAATCCAAAAATAACTACCTCATGACCAAATGGGGTTCAACCTAGTTATGCAAAGATGGTTCAACATTAGCAAACAATCAATATAATCTATCATATAAATAAAACAAAGGGGGAAAACTGCTTGATCTTATCAACTGATGCAGAAAAAGGCCTTTGACAAAATGCAACACCCATTCTTGTCCAAAAAACACTCAACAAAATAGGAATAGACAAGAAATTTCTCAACATGTTAAAGGCCATATACTCAAAATCAATAGCCAACATCTTGCTCAAAAAAGAGGAACTGAAAGCATGCCCCTTTTGAATGGGAGTTAGACAAGTACAAGTATGGACTTGGTCATTACTTTAATTCAATAGTGTCCTAGAATTTTTAACTGGAGCTATTAGACAGCAGAAACAAATTAAAGGCATAAAATCTAGCAAAGAATATGTAATTTTCTGTATTGGTAGATACCATGATTCTATACACAGAAAATAAAAATTTTAAAACCATGAGGATTGGTAATCTAAATGAAAATTTGGTCATGTGGCAGAGCACAAGGTCCACATACAACAAACAGTGGAATTTCTGTATGTTAACAGAAAGCTCAGAAAAGGAAATCAGGAAAACAATGTCATGCATAATAGCCAATATGATTTTTAGTTCTTGAAGCCTGATTACTGATCCCTTTGATACCTTGTGGTCACACAAGGTGGTGTGCTTCTTCATGCATAAAAAGTTAGTGTGGATGGTGAAGGAGGGGGAAAAAGTGATAAAGGGGGACCCCATAACAGACTTGGATATATAGCCCTTCCTCCACCAAAGGGGACAAATAACAGATACGTAGGTGAAAGGATACAATGTACAGTGTAGCACATGAAATAACAATAGCAAAATATAATTGATCAAGGATACACGAAGGTAGGAGGGTGGAGGAAGAAGGGTAGAAAAGAGGATCTTATACCAAGGACCCAAGTAGAAAAAAATTTTTGGAAATACAAGATTAAATTAGTAATAAACCTAACCAGAGAACTTGTACAAAAAAAGTGTACATAGATGAATATATTTATATATGAGAGTGGGGAAATAGATTTAAGTGCACACACTTAAATAGGGTTAGAATTACAACAGCAGATGAGTACACTCAAGTACTTCCTCAATGCAAAAACACATTGTTCTATTAAATTGGCATTCCATGATGCTCACCTTTCTGAGAGAATCACTGAAGACAAATGTGTGCATAAGCAAAAGTGGTGAAGAAAACTGATGGTGCCTGCCTAGCAAAAGATATAGTGCTGGGGGTCTTAAAGGCTTGAAAGTAAACTAGGGGCCACCTAGCTCAGAAGCAACAAAGCCCACATGGAAGAAGCACACCAGCCTTTGTGATGATGAGGTGTCGAAGGGATCGGATATCAGGCATCAAAGAACTAAAAATTACATCACTATAAATGAGGACAAGTACAGATTGGGGACCTGAAGTCCATCAATAGGTAAAGCAACAGCCCCTTACAGAGGGGGTGTAGGGAGGAAATGAGCTAGTCAAGGTACAATGTAGTAACAATGAAATAGGCAACTTTCCTCTAGTTCTTAAAGTGCTCCTCCCACCCACTATCATGATCCCAATTCTACATTAAAAATCCAGCTGGCTTAGGGGATGTACACTGGAGCTGGAGACAGGGGTAATTCAGGACAGATGATCCTTTCAGGACCAGGAGTGAGAGTGGTGATGCCAGGAGGGTGGAGGGAAGTTGGAGCAGAAAAGGGGGAACTTATTGTAGGGATCTACATATGAGCTCCTATCTGGGTTACGGACAACGGGGAAGTGGGTGAAGGGACACATCAGACAGTGTACAATGACAAAATAATGTCAATTTGTAAATTGTTAAGGGTTCATTGGGGAGGGGGAGTGGGGAAAGAGGGCAAATATGGGGAGCTGGTACCTGAGTCCTAGGTAGAAGGAGGATGTTTCGAGAATGATGATGACAACAAATGTACAAATGTGGTATGCATACAATTCATGTATGTATTGATCATAATAGATGTTGTATGAGCCCTTCATAAAATGATTTATTAAAAAATCCTTAAGTCCATGTGTGTGGTACCAATCTATAAATTCCCCCTCAGACTTATGCAACACATACAATGATGCCAAATTCAGAAAGATCACAGGCAGTGGGTGAAAAATCTTGTGGATCCAGTGGCAGTGGAAGCATCTCAGCACTGGCAAGGAGACGCCACATGATCCTTCATCTTCAGGGCTTCTTGACAGGAAAGTCTTGCAAGGAAAGTCTGTGTGTCCCTCCTCCATCAAGCTGTATATCTCTGTGGTGCCTCCACATGAGGTCATCAAGGTGCAACCTGATGGACAGGCTGAACTTCACCCCTCCACAAATTGATAACAGATTATGTAACACCCAAACTTGAATCAACAGTCAATTAAAAGTCAATGAAAATGTAAGAACAAACAAAGGGACACTAATATATGGCATAAACACACTATCAGACATAATAAAAAATACATGCATAGCAGAATGGAGGCTAAAGAATGAGATCCTCTAAAAATAAACAATTTGTGTGCATCAAAAGA
This sequence comes from Nesogale talazaci, assembly GCA_004026705.1. Lineage (NCBI taxonomy): Eukaryota > Metazoa > Chordata > Mammalia > Afrosoricida > Tenrecidae > Nesogale > Nesogale talazaci. The sequence continues at coordinate 169,793 of PVJH01000605.1, forward strand.
TTCCACCAAAAAAGAGAAAAAATGCTTTGACGGGAAAAATATAGGACAGTAACATATGGGACCCAGGACGAATCTCTAAGATCTATAGAAAATTACAATATCTCAGCAAGGAAAAACAAAATGAAAAACTGAATTTTAAAACTGAGCAGATGGCACAAACACACAATTTATTAATAAAACATCCAGGTGACCAACAAACATATGAAGAAATGCTGTTGATCACTAGACATCTGAAAGATGATCCTCAAAACAACAATGATATTCTACTCCCTGTGCATGGATCACAAAGATTGAAGGGGGAAAAAAAGCAACAAACAATAAAGAAGGGAATGTGGAGAGACTGGAAACTTCATACGCTGCTGGTGGGACTGTAAATTAGTCAACCACTAATTTAGTGGTCTGGTGATTTCTCAAATAGTTGGGAAGGGAAGTACCATGTAATATGACCCAGCAATTGCACTATTTGGTATACACAGTGCAGAAATAAAGAACATATAAACACACACACGTTCGTTGTAGCATTATTGACAAGAAAATGGAACAAAACTAAAACCCTATCATCATCGGAAGAATGGATGAATAGGTAAAGTTTGATGCACACACATGAGGAAGAAGTACACATGGATAAAGAGGAACAGTGAAACTGTCGAACATCCCATGGCATAGCTTTAATAAGAGGACACTCTGCTAAGTGAAGTTAGTCAAAGACAAAAGGAGAGTCACCGTGTGAGACCACTCATACAAGAAAAACAATCAAGAAAAGGTTCCCCTGTCAAAAGCAACAGGCTTTGAGGGCTCCCAGGGGTGATGGACCGGGGAAGGATGGGCAGAGGAAGCCATAGAGCAGAGGGTAGATGGCACTCACTCTGGTGAAGAAGAGCATATACTGCCAAAAGGAGAGGGGGGGAAGGTGAGATTTTTAGAAGTTGCTTAAAATGGTGAATGCAGCAATGACGATCTGATGTATACTATACTCCCACCTAATTTACAATTATATATGTATAGAATTGGGAAGTTAATTCCACCATGGGCCATATGCCCATTTCCAAGCTGAACACCATTTCAGGAGGGCGGGGAGAACTGAGAGGCTTAGCCTCCTCCTCTGGAGCGTGTAAACCAAGAGTGAAGCAAAGGAGAGCTGCCCTAGAGAAAGACCATGGTGCTCTTGCCTCAGGAAGAAGGCACAGGAAATGGCAAAAATACTACAAATGTTATCACCCAAGGTCAAACCCCAACTCCTCCCTGTGAGCAACTCACTCTCCGTCTGACGCCTGCCTCTGCGAAGGAGTCACTCCCCTAGGGGAGGTCAAAAGAGAAGCTGAACACGGTGAGAAAGAGGCCTTCTGGAGCTCACAGTGACCAACATGAAGGCGAAGGTTCAGCGAGGGGCTCACAGCTGCACCACAGGGGCGGATGTGTGTCCTGAGTTTCTGGAAGGTGGCACCGAGCAGGATAAACAGAGTCTGCTTTTTCTTTTTGCTCTGTCACTGTAATCCAGAAATAAACACACCCTCAGATGCCCTCTCAGTATCTTCCCAAAGCCACAATCATCCCTTTATCTCCTCATTGGGATTTCCTGCTGCTTTTGCTGGACAGTGTGTGAATGTGTGTGTGTGTGTGTGTGTGTGTGTGAGTGTGTGTGTGTCCGTGCATTAGCGTGCATGTGCTCTCTGAGAGATCATGGCTTTCAGCAGCATTTCCCAAACCGTAGGGAACTTGAAGATAATTTGGGGAGGCACATACATAAGCTTCATAAAATGTTTTATTTCTTTAAAGATGAACTGGAGAATTAGTACAGGCATTATAATAGTGTGATGTTTAGCTGAAGGAAACGTTGCCTGATTCTGAATCAGACTCACAATGGCCAGCCTGTCCAAGCCCATCAGTGTGGCTTTTGTGCCAAATGCATCTCACCAAGGGTCTCCTGGTCCCTTGCTGGCTCTCAATTTCACCCAACAGGGTGTCCTTCTCCCGTGATCCATTCCTCCCAATAATGTTTCCAATGCAAGCAAGTCAGATCCATAAACCGTGTGATTTCTAAAGTTTCCATTGGCTAAGTTTCAAATGTAGACATTGGCCTCTCTCCTTAATCATTCTTAGTCTGGAAGTGCTTCTGTAACCGGTCTACCACGTGTGGACACCTAGTCACCGCGGGACAGCAGACTGACAGACGGGTGGTGAGCTAGCACTACAGGTAGCATCTACCCCGGGTTTGCTCCTGTGCATCAGACATTGCTCTAAGGACTCTCTGTAGACTAACCACTTCATCCTCATAACAAAATACCCTTATCACAGGTGAAAAAATAGAGGCCCAGAGAGGGTAAGCAACTTTCACATCACTAATGAGTAGTGGAACCAAGACTCTGACACAGGCAGTCTGGACTGAGCCCCAGCTCTAACCAAGTACACAGAACTGTAATTTTAGTGTTATCGTGATAATGATACCAAATACCCTTTTCCAATGAAATTGAATACAAAAAAGGTCCACTTCTAGGAAATATTGAGTAAATGGTGGAAAAGTCGGCGTGAGAATTTGCTGAAACTTTTCTAGGTAATAAATTGCTCAATACTTCCTGAGTGTGAGATATCGGATCTCTGGAAAGTCGCTTAACTTTCCAGAGCCTTATCTCTTCATCTGGAACAAGGTCCCTTGTCCCATGGACTGTGCCATACTTACTGGCAGAAGGCTGAAAAGAAAGGGATTCCCTAAAAGAGCACTGTTTGCTGTGAAGTCTTTCTTCCAGAGACACTAGTCAAATTCCACCATAGCAACGATCCTATGTATCATCTATCTATTGCTATGTAGCAAATTACCCCCACACTTAATACAATAAGCACTTATTACCTCAGAAGCTATTGTCATTCATGCCCTCAGATGGGGCACCAAGGACACATGGCATCCTTACAGGGAAGCAAGGGTAGAGACAGCGTTAGACTGTGTTTAGAAATTCTGCTACCTTTGCAAGTTTTCTACAAATCTAAAACAGTTCCAAAATAAAGTCTTAGAAGATGCATTGACTTACCTATCCTAGTGACAAATAGTAACTTTATTAGACTTCTTTAGACTCAGTTCGTGGCTTAATGTCTGCACATATAAGATGTGTATGTAACGCAGTGAATCTAATGAATGCGTATATATACACGTACACACATATATACATACATATATATATTGGGATAAATCAAAGAGCATTACTATGAAATCATGGAAACCTTCATTGAACAAAACTGTCAATACAAGGTTATTGATTCTCAACACATCCTCCATTTAGCTCTGTCACTCCTGCAGGAGGTAGCCAGGTGCAGCAAAAAAGAGGAAGTCCTTTAAGAAGCTGGGTTGACACAGTGGCTGCAACCATGGACTCTATCGTAAGAACAAAGGGAAGGACAGAGCAGGCCCGGGCACTGTTTCTTCCCGTGGAGCATCAGGTCACTGTGAGTCAGGACTGACAACAACCCTCACCTGAAGAATGCTGAGCTCTATAAGATTTACATCACGTCAAACCAAGAGGTGAGGCATCCTGGAGCAATACAGGTCATCGTCCTGGGGGTGTTTTGTGGATTTAGGGAAATGACAAGGAAAACTAATCTGAAGGGGCAAGATCAGAGCCACAGGAAGGTTTCCAACACAGTTCTTGGAGGATAGTCCTTGTTACTATGGAGAAAGGAGCAGTCATGGTGTTGGGATGGAAAACAATTCCTTGGCTCAACTTTCCTGGCCTTTTATTCACCACTGTAGTTTTCAATTTTTGTAAATTGAAAGTTCATAATAAGCCTCGAGATTGCTGATTATCACAAGAAAAAAATCTATCAAAATTATCCCTGTATAATCTCAGAAAACCATCTCTGTTGTCTTTTGAGACATTTACTCTGCCTTGAACTTCACTGGAGAAGGCACCCTAAGGAGGACCCAAGATGAGTGTATAACTAAGGGACCATCAGCAGTGACCCAGTGATGGCAAAGACATGCTTAATCATCCTTGCTTTAGAACAAACCCTTGCATATATGAATTAAAATGCTAGTGGCAATGCTTTTTTAACATACTGTGCTATATAATGTCTATAGACATGTTTTGACTTATAACAGCACATATGAGTAAAAACTCCTCTTGTAGGATGTGAGAGGCAGAGGATTGAATTAATTCTATCCTTCAGGTCATGACTCCTTACCACTATTGGTCTGGACAAGACCCCACTTCCTGCGTTTACTTGGTCCCCTGGTTCTTCTCCTTAATCTCCATCATCCTCCTATCTCCTTCCTTTCCTTTAGATAATCCTTCAACTGTTTCTCTTCATGGCTGCATATGACTGCAACCATCCAGAGTCGATGGGTCTTGTGTATGTGTCTTTAATTTACATAAATAACAGCTTATTACATATATCATCCTCCTTATATTTTTAGCGTAGCATCATGCACGGAAACTCCACCCAAATTACTGTGTGTACACTGTGTGTCCCTGGTTTATAGCGTTCCACAATGTGCCTTCTCATTCATTTCCCACGTTGGATGCCTACAATTTCTCCAAGTCCCTGTCAACACAAAACATGAGGCAGGACATTTCTTCCTGGTATCTCTTTATCGATCTTTGTGGGGAATTCTTGGGCTCTATCCACCAGATAGAAAGGTTATACCTTGGGTTTTCCAAAAGCTCACCACTGCTGTTGAGTTGATTATGACTCACAGGGACCATATAGGGTAGAGAAGCACTTCCCTTATAGAGTTCTGAGACTATAAACCCATAGGGCAGTAGAAAGCCTCATATTTCTCTCATGGAGTGTGTGATGGTCTCAAATGGTTTAGCATCCCACATGTAATCTTTTACAACTTACTTTGACCCAGTGCTGCCTGGTACCTTCAGAATCTTCTCACCAGCCTGGCTGCTGTTGTTAATGTCCAATCCATGCCGACTCATGGACACCTTGAGCACAAAAGACACATTGCTGGTCCTGAACCATCCTCATGGTGGTTAGTGTGCTTAGCTCCATGACTGTGAGCATCCTATGAACTCATCTCATCGCAAATGGTTTTCTTCATTTTCATTGACTGTCTACTTTACTAACTGTGATGTTCTTTTCTAGTGACTGACCTTTCCTAATGTACCCCCTACCCCAAAGCAAGATGAAATCTCCCCATCCTCACTTATAGTCCACTAGTATTCTTTTGACGGTCTACAGGATGGTCGGTATTTTTAACCAACCTGAATCCATCCACACTTCTCCATCCTCCTCCCTCACAGGTAAGGTAGGATAGTCTTCTATCTCTTTGTCCCCATGCCCATAATGAGTCCAATGCCTGTTGGCTCTACAAATTGTGATCTGGTCCTGATGCAGAAACTGAGAGGCAAATGAGAAGGAGCATTCAACGGAATCATGAATAGGCCTCGAGCACTTGCTTTCAACCAGGCGCTAGCTTGAGGTGTGGGACTCAAGGTGTGGGACTCCGCTGAGTTCTTACAATAATCTTAAGTACTGTTTTCATCTTCAGTTTACAGAAGAGGGAATGGAGGCACACAAAGGCTAAATGACTAGTCCAGGGCCCCTCAACTACATCTCAGAGGCCTATGGGTGCCCAGAGATCCATAACTCTGCTCATCAGCCTGGTAATATGGGCTTCAGATGCCTGATTGTCATGTGTTAAACCTAAGGCCTAAGGAAAATACAAACCTCACTCAAAAGAGTACTACTAACTCATCTCTTTCTGAGTCCAACTAAAATATTGCTTCTGTCCCAGGGGAATCTCCAAATAGTCAAAACCTTGTTCTGAGATCCTGGGACATGGGCATGCTCCCCACTTAAGTTAGAATGGACAGAAGTAGGATGACAAGAAAATATTGCAGTAGAACTATAGGAGCAGGAAACCCCTCACATGCCAGCTATTGAAACCCCAAGCGCCAATCAATAGGGCTTTATTAGTAAGTGTAATCAATGTACAGCAGACAGACCCAGCCACTTAGCTTATCAGCTGGCGGACAGGAGCAGGAAGCCATTTTTTCCTCCTGGTTGTTTTCTTGCTCCATAGAAGATATCAGTTCTCATTTTTTATCTCTGAATTCCCACCAAACCAGCTGGATGGGGAGGGTGTGCTGACAGAAAGCAGGGTTGAACTATCACACTCCCCTGGAACCTGGGGTCAGGGGTGCTGGCCCTGGAGGCCAGGCTGGCAGTGGGATGGAAACAGGCTGGGTTTCTTGGTCAAGAGGACAAATGATGTCAGGTCTGGCCAGCTCAGTACCTTCCCCCTCTTCATCCCCTTCATCGTCCCTGCAGACCGGAGAAAATTTCCCACTGGGTTCTTTAAGTATCTCCCCAGCAGACAGGGGTGAAGGTGGGGGTAGGGAGAATTCCCTCTAGTTGGGGCAATTTGAAATATCAGTTTCACAGCAAAAAGGCAGCCTCCATCAGCAGCATTTTACCATTTAACTGAAGCTAATTGTACACTGGAAAATAGTATATTTATCAACAGCATCTGCCTTGGCCCCTGCTTTCTCCTTCCAAAGAGATAAATTACTGGGACAGATAAGGATCCAGCTTTCAAGGCGATCAAATGAACGCCAGAAGTCCTCAGCATAGGAATGGTCTGTGAAACCCAGCTCCTGCCCACTTGAGTGAGCCAACTAAGAAGGTGTTCTTTGCCAAGAATGTAATGGCCACACCGTTTGTTGACTCTCCCCGGCCCTCCCCTTGGTACATTACACAGGGTCAAGAGAATTTGCTTTTAAAGTATCTTTTGCAGTCACTTCCAATAAATCACTCAGCAATTCCTGCTGCTTATTGTGGTAGGTGGTGTTGATTCCTGGTGAAAAGACGGGCCAACGCCAGGGCTGGGTGTCCCACCCTGTACAGCGTGAGGGTAGCGGATAAATAATGATAAGGGCAGCAAAACAAGATGGCAGCCCCCAAACCAATGAGCCTGGGAGGTGGCCCTGGCTTGGCCAAGATTGCATAGTAGCACTCTGTGTGATTACACAGATTCGCCTGTTCCTCATAAAGAACCAGTCTTCAGGGCTGAACTTTGCAGTTAAGTCAATTGTATTTAATGCTGGGTCGCCTCAACAACCCTAATGCAAGACTTACAGACAGGGAAATCCGAGCTGCCTCATGGGGAACTAGGGCTGACAGGGTTATGGGGTCTGTCTGCATAGTCCAGCTGGTCTGAGATCATGGATGTCTGGTGCAGAATCTCTACAGTATTTCCCCTTGGAGGTGCATCCCTAGTTGAGGTGCTAGCTCTTTTTGGTCAGAGACATCTAATATTTGTCCTAAATAGTATCCTTTTTGATTTAGACCATCTAGCCAAATCAAAAGCCAATCCAGTAGCCTTCCAGTCAACCCCAATGCAAGGCAACACCGTGCATGACAAAGTAGCTCTGCATTCCTATAGGGCTTTCAGCAGTCCGCTAGACCTCTCATCCTTGGAGGGGCTTGAACTGCTAAGCTTTAGGTTAGTTGGGAGCTTAGTCCTTTGTACCAGTCTTAATCATTGTGATTCCATCTTGATTTCCTAGGTGGAAATATTCCCCTTCTCCCTTACCCCGGGTCTTGCTGCAAACTCGTTGGCTATTATTGAATCATGCTCCGTCTCCATACCCCATTCCAATCACCACTTAGCCACACTACATGCGTCCATAGTTAGTGCTTTTAATCTTCTTCTCATAAGTTTCTAATTTTACATTTTCCAGGGTGTTTGGGATTTGGCAGTCGCCTTCGCCTGTGAGGAGTAGAACTTAATTATCAAAAGCTGAGCTGGAGGTAGCAATCCATCATGGGGTGACACTTCCTTGCCTGTGTTCATTTGAAAAACATTTTTTATGTTTGTGTGTGTGTGTATGTGTGTGTGTGTGTGTGTGTGTGTCTTGGAAGAGAAAAAGAAAACAAAAACTGTCAGGACCAAAAAAAAAAGAAGAAAGAAAATATCCATCCTGACATTTGTCATCCTGCAACGCGACCACACAACACATCAAAATATCACCATTTGGAGATTAGGAGTCAAGCAAGTCCATGTGGACGCCATTCCCGCACCCCTCCCCTTTAAAAAAAAATTGGAGCTAAATGTCTTCTAGCCTGTGAATATTAGCTGTGTAAAGTGCCTTCCAGAGTAAACATCATCTTTTGACAAAGTTTACATTATCATTAAGCCCGTCTGAGTAGTTACCCAACCGTCCCGGTCCACTGCTGTCCTTAAGAGGCAGGATTTTTTAACAGCCAGATAAGTGCTCGCTGTGGCCCAGCTCAGTGGCACAGTGACACCCTGTGGCCATGGCAGGTCATGGACCCGCGGTGGGCCACGCAGAGTGTGATTCAGAAGGCCAGCCCCAGGTGACTCGGACCTAGAATGATTTTGCCATCTGAAGGCTGGTCGATTTTGCCGACGTGGAAACCGGCCCTGTATTGATTTAAATGAGATATTGGTGTCGCTAGTGCTGTGGCATGACAATCCCAGCCACAGTAGAAACAGAGGCTGACCAGTCCTGTGCAGTTTCCATGAGCAGCTGCAGACAGGGCTATTGTGAGCCAGGAGGTCAGCACTGGCTGATTTTTAGAAGGCGATAGCCAAGCCTTTCTTCCTCACTCACCTGAGCCAGGAAGCTCTGTTGACACCTGTTGGTTGTCACAGAAGCCTCCTGCCTCCCTCCACAGACAGATACATGAGGGTCTGGAATCGATCCCCGGACTCCCTCATGCAAAGTGGGAATGCTGAGGCGCCCCTGGAAGCGCTCACACTCACTGCCATCAAGTCTATGCTGACTCCTCACGTGACAACAGAACTCGAAGAGACTCTACCCCACACGTTAAGCATTCATCTCTTCTCATCTATAACTGGGCACAAACCAATCTGCCAGGATATGTTTCTAAGGAACTTTGGGCAAGGGATTCAACCATTTCCTCTTTAAGGAGAAAGTTGTATTGTTTTGTTTTGCTTGGGTCAGTGGATTTCTAGAACCACTGCTTCAAATAATCTTCTGATGACATCAAAATTTTCATGATAAATAAAATTTGGTGCACTGTATCCCACAACTGGCCAATCCATCGACACCTTTATCAGGATAGACGGGCATAAATGCAACAAGATGGGCAGCATATGCCCACCACTAATCCCTCCCCTTACCCCCTGCAGGGAGCACTGTGAATGTTTACATCAGTGGTTTGCAACTTTAGCTAATATTTTCCGGAAACATATATTTTGTCATCTCACTCCTTTAAGTTATTCCAGGTTCCTTCAAAGCACACTGATTTAAATCACTTCGGCCAAAATAGTTTCTTTTCCCCTTCTATTCCAGTTTGTTATGTTTATTGGGCATAACCAAAAAGACATTTCCCTGCAGCATGCAAAGGCCTGCTGTTTCCTCAAATGGCCAGTGGCTGTTTCCACTCTCAGCTGATTGAGTCCGGGTGCCTCACTCCAGATGCCAGATGCAGAAATAGAGGGCAGCTCATTTCTGAAGTGTCCGATCCCACAGAATACAAACTTCAGAAGGATAGCCTTGGTGTTGAACACTCTGGGAGGATGCACAAGGGTGATGATGAAAGCAAAAAAGCAGATGGAAGAACTGCCAGTCTCAGAAAATTTCTTCCTGTGTTGAAGAAATCTGTCTTGGAAGAAGTGTGACCAGAATGCTTCTTAGAAGCAAGAATGGTGACACTTCCTCTCACATGTTTTGAACAGAAGGGACCAGTTCCTAGAAAAGGATATCATACTTAATAAAGTAGAAGGTCAGCAAAAAAAGAATTAGATCCTTGTCATCAAATTGACGGGTTGGGATAGATACAGACATCAATGTATCCATCATGTATATAACTCAATATAAACTACGCCCACCCCATTCGAGTCAATGGGTTCGGTTTTTCATATATATGTGTGTGGGTATATGTGTGAATATAGGTGTGTATATGTATGTGTATATGTATATATATAATATATAAAAAGCAAGCTCACTGCCTTGTCAATTTCAACTCATGCAGACCCTCTAGGACTAGGTTGAATTGGGTTCTGAGGACTTAAATATTTACAGGAGGAGAATTTCTCTATCTCCTCAGAAATGCCTGTGTTCTAACCATTGACCTTGCAGTTGGCAGTTCAGTGCACAACCCACTTTGTAACCAGGGATATATATATCACTCCCAAACCAAACCCACTGCCATTGAATCTACTCTGACTCTCAGTGACCTGACAGTGCAAAGCAGAGCTGCTCCTTAGATTTTCTAAGGCTGTGAATCTTTATGGGAAGAGACAGCCTCATCTTTTCCACCAAGGAGCAGCTGGTGGGCTTGAACTCCCAGCCTTGTGATTAGTAGCCCAAGGTTTAGCCCACTGAACTGTCAAGACTTTTTATAACTAATATACAGAGATAATTTTTAGTGCAGTATATAAAATACAATACATAGCATAGAGAGATAAAGCACAAGGGTTTCCAGAAGTTTATGAGGAAATGGAATTAAAAGATAAAGTTTTCTCATATTATTTTGAAATCCCCTTATAAAATATGATAGGTATATATCATAAAAAGAGCCCTGGCAGGAGAGTGATTATACATCGAGCTGCTAATCACAGGTCAGTTACTTGAAACCGCCCTCTGCTCAGGAGGGGTAGGCTTTGTACTCCCATAAAGTTACACCTTCAGAAACCCACAAAGGCAGTTGTGTCCCGTCACCAGGGTCAATAAGAGTTGGAAACATCTCAATGGCAGTGAGTGACAGATGTGAGCAAAGCACAGGGCCGCTGGCAAGACCAGAGGTTCCCATCCGCAGCTGTCTGTAAAGATTCATCTGAAGAGCATCACTGTGAGTTAGAATAAGCTCCATGGCAGTGGGCTTGGGTTTTTTGCATATCTTATATAAGGATCCCTGGTGGCACAGTGGCTTAAGCATTGGGTTGCTAGCTGAAAGGTTGGTGTCAAGCCCCCAGTGGCTTCCTGGGAGCTAGATGTGGCAGCCGGGGTCCACAGAGATGCGCGGTCTCCGAGACCTGAAGGGGCAGTTCTCGGTCGGTAAGGGTTACTATAGACTCGGTGCAACAGCATTGGCTTCTGTTGGATTCTGTGTTGTGTATGGAAGTGCTTCAAACTGCTCATACTAGGATGGAATGAAAAGGTAAAATAGTTTTCCATGCATGTTTTAAGCCCCCTTGTATTATATATAGCAGGTTTGATGGCCATTCCAAAGGTCAGAGGTATTGGAGGAGCCTTGAAAGAAAATGCTGGCAATCAACTGTTTAAAAAAATCAATCATTGAAAACTCCACAGAGCACAGTTCTACTCTGACATATGTGGAGTCACTGTGAATTGGAATCAGCCCAATGGCAACTTATATGTGTATGTGTACACACATGGGATATGTATATATAGATACACATATTATGTATGTGTACATAATAGAGATGATATACATACTATGTATATGTATATGATATGCATATATGCATGCGATATACATAAAATGAAATCTGTACATATTATATGTGTGTACTACATGTACACATACACATATTATGTGTATATATACCATTTAAATGTATATGATAGTTGTGTATATACCCATCATATACACATATGCTATGTGTACACATAGCATACATCTATATATACATATAGTACATACACAAATATATATGCATTGTGCACACATATGTATAATACATACACATGCCCTACCATAATGTAAACGCCCTGCGTTCATGTTCTATTATACTTCCCTTAAGGACTTGCATATAGCAGCAGCTTAGGAAACATGCATAATATGAACAAGGACAATAGACCAAGGAGGGCTAGGTCTTGCTGTGCATCCTGCCCATAGGAAAGTAGGTTTCAAAGATGCCTCATGATGGCTGGCATACCAACCACATAAAATGACAGCCCATTGCTCAGTCACCTGCAGGTGAAACCTAAGGCTCTATCTGAACTTGATTTATGTGGAATCACTCTGCTCCTGACTAGACTAGACCTTGTTTTCAGTACATGAGTCCATTAGCTTAGGATAGGTGGGGAATGTTCACTAAGCACCCAGCTGGTCAGGGCAGGTGGCAGCTTTGGGCTGAACATTAGAAAAACATCCGCAACGAGGTGACTGGCACAATGATTATGGTGTGAGTGAAGGACCAAACAACTAAACTCACTGTCACCCAGCCATTCTGAATCATGCACAGGGGAGAACCGCCCCTGTGGTTTTCTGAGGCTATAACTCTTTATGGAAATAGGAATACCTCCTCTTTCTCTTGAAATGAAGAGCAGAGGCCTACGGTTGAACTGTCAGCAGTATTAAAGTCCTGGCTGGCCTGTGCGAAGAGCAGCCTCAGCTTCATCTGAGCAGATCCAGGGAAGCTGGAAAGGTTCTTCCCAAGGGCCAGGCTAAGGGCTCAAAGGAAATTTGTGTCCAGGGGAAATGCTGAGGTCATCAGCACTACCCTACATGTGATGGGACTCATTTCCTGTTTTTTAGGGCCCCAGGAGCTTTGGTGGCTTACTGGGTTATACACAAATTGAGCTGCTAACCTCAAGGTCAGCAGTTTGAAACTGCTAACTACCTGCTCCCTGGAAGACAGGAGGGATTTCTACTTGCATCAACAGTTACAGTCTCACAAACTCATCTGGGCTGTTCAACACAGTCCCATAGAGTCCCTATGAGTCCAAATGAGTCCATGGCAGTGAGTGAGTGAGCGAGCAAGCTCCCTGAAAGCAGCCCTGGGCTCCCCCTCCAGTTTCCTCTCTCTGATGGTGTTTTTCTCCCCAATTTTCCCATTGCATCTCTCTATGTCCCTTGTTTTCCCCACTGCGCACATCTCTCACCCCTGTCTGCTCATTGTACTGTGGGAGCTTGGTGTTGTTGAGCTGAAATGGATTGATATCGGCCATCTTCAATCAGACACTCAGATGGTTCACTAGACCAGAAATGACCAATTTAAGAGGAAATACATTGCATACAGCATCAAAAAAAGACTTTTCAATATCTGTCTTGAAGCACAATGCTGTCTGTTATAGGATAATGTCTCTCCACATAGGAGCAAATCCAATCAATACAGCTCTTTGAATTTACACACCACCCAACAAAGCTAATGATGTGGGAATTGAGGGATTCTACCAATCTGACATTGATCAAACACGCAATCAAGATGCACTGAGAGTTATTGGTGATTGAAATGCAAAAGTTAGAACAGTAAGTGGGAAATATGGACGTGGTGATAAAAATGTTGCTGGAGATCGCATAATAGAATTTTGAGGAAAAAATATGCTATGAACTACATGCTACATGCTGATTGCAATTGTCTCTTTTCAAGAGTACACACAGCAACTCTAAACATGTACACATGAATCAAAATGACTCTGTCTGTGTGAAAAGATGGTAGGGAAGCTCCATATCAGCAGCTAAACTCAGGCCCGTGGCTGACTGTGGATCAGACCACCAGTGACTCCTATATAAGTTGAAGTAAGAGCTGAAGAAAATGAAAACAAGGCCACGAGAGTCAAAACATGACCTGCATTTTGAGCACATCTCCTTAACAGATCTGACACATTGGAGAGCTGTGAGATGACATTGAGGACACCATTCACTAGCCTTGCTTTCAAACATAGAGCATTGTAAAGTGGATCATGGCAGATGTGGTTAGATTAAAATGCAATGCCTTATCATTTGATCTCCCTTTGAGCCCTTCTTAAAGTTCTTTCAGTTTATGATGTTTTCTGCTTGCTTTTTGTTTGGGGTTTTTCTGTTTTGTCTAGCCTTGTTGTTGCCTTTGCTTGCTTTCTATTTTTGTTTTGTATGATTTTCTGTATATGAGATACAGGATACGTAGATCTATAAAGACAGTAACAGATTGAAAATTGTCTAAGGGTATGGAAGGGAAAGTAATTGGAATTCTCTTCATTGTGTTCATGTGGAATTTGTACATGGATCAAGACAGATGTGTGATCGGAACAAGAGAATGCATGGTTTAAAAATCAGGAAACATGCATATGTGTTGGGGTTGTATCTTTTCAGTCTACTTATTTAATCTACTTCCTGAGAAAATCATCATAGAAGCTGACTTATCGGAAGATTTTGGCATCAGGATTGGGGGGGATATTTATTAACAACCTTTGAAAGGCTGATGACACAACCTTGCTTGCTAAAGGGTGGAGGACTTAAAATACTTGCTGCTGAAAATCAAGGCTTGCAGCCCTCAGCTCTAAGTAAAGAAAATCCAAACCTTCATAACTGGACCAATAGGTAACATTACAATAAATGAAGAAATGATTGAAATTGTCAAGGGTCGATGATTAACACTCATGAAAGCAGCAATCAAGAGATTAAACGAGGCATTGTATTGGGTAAGTCTGCCGCACAAGCCCTCTTTAACATCTGAAAATCAAGGATGTGACTTTGATGACAGACCCACACCACAATCCTATGGATGTGAGAGTGGAGATTGCATAAGGACGACCAAAAAATTTGAATCATGGTTCTGGTGAAGAATAATAAAAGTACCATGGACTGCCAATAGAATAAACTAATCTAGCTTGGAGGAAGCACACTCAGAATTCTCCTTAAAGGTGAAGATAGCAAGACTTCGTCTTACAGACTTGGACGTGTCATCAGGAGAGACAAGTTTCTAGAGCAGGATAGTTTGCTTGGTAAGGGAGAGAGACAGACAGAAAGAGGATGGTCTTTGATTGATACAGTAGCTGCCACAATGAGTGCAAACACAGCAATTGTGAGGATGATGAAGGACCGGGAGGGATTTTGTTTTGTTTCATATAGGGTTGCTGTAATTTGTAACCAAGTTGATGGTACCTAACAACACACACACACACACACACACATCTCAGGAGTCCCTGGATGACACAAGTAGTTAAGTGCTGGAATGTTATCCAAGAGGTTGGGAATAAGAGCTCATCCAGAGAAGCCTTAAATGAAAGGCCTGGAGAGCCACTCAGCAAAGGTCATTGTCATGAGAACCCTCTGGACCGTTTCTACACTGTATACATAGGCCTCACCAGGAGCTGGAATCAACTCAGTGGCATCTGATTTTTATGTCTTTTTATTTCTTTGTGTGTAGGTGCATCTGTCGACCTCTTTCTGCTTCTTTCTCCTCTTTCTCTTCCATTTCCCTTCATTTCTTCTTTTCCTCCTCTTCCTCGTCTCCCTCCACTTCCCCCTCCTCCTTCTTCTTCCTTCTTTCACTCTCTCCGTTCTTCCCCCACCCCCACTCTTTCTCTCTCTTTTCTTCCTATCTGGCATCCTCCTTATAGTTAGCTGCCACCAAGGTGGCCTCTCACTCACAGAAACACAATGACATCTGACTGTTGGGAGCTACAGGATTTTCATGAATCTTTCTTTCCAGTTTGTCTCAATCTAGATGCTTTGTTGAAGCCTGGTCAGCATCACAAGCAACAAGCAAGCCTCCACTTACTAGGCTTGAGCTGCATTGGCTAGGGAAGTCACCTTTACCAGGACTTGACTCTGAACCATGAGCTTTATATGTTTTGTCTCTGGTAGTGTAATGGGTTCCCAACTAGGCTTCTAACACAGGGTTAGTCTTTTGATTGCATCAACTGCTCTGCAGGAGGGAGATGAGGCTGTCTGCTCCTGTATGGGTCAGAATGGACTCAACAGTGAGTTTGGCTTTTAGATCAAGGAGCCTTTATCGTTTTCTGTTGTGTTCAGTGCCATCGAGCTGGTTCTGCTTCATAGCGACCCAATGCAAAACAGAGCAAAGCATTGCCCCATCCTTTGCCATTCTCACAATTGTTCCTATGTCTGAACCCAATGCTGCCACCACTGTGTCTATCCATCTTGTTGAGACATATGGTCTATTGAGACATAGGATAACTGAGGGTCTGTTGTGAGTTCCATTCCCACACTTAAAAACTGAGACTAAGAGAGAAGAAACCACCTTCCCAAGGTCAATAGCCAGTTGATCGCCAGGCTGGTTTTCAACCCCAGGGCTGCTGCTCTTTTCAGCAACAAAGATGAATTACTTACTTGCTGAGCTTGTACTGCATGCTAAACCCTGTACAGAGAGCACTTTATATGCATAATCCTGTTTCAAATGTATACTCCCATAGGGTACTGGCCTATCATCTCTCATTGTGTAGATAAGACAACTAAAGACCAGAGAGGTTAATTCATCTGTCCAGGGTCACACAGCCAGTTGAGCAGCAGATCCAGAGTGATGGGCTGCAAGCAAATTAATAGATTCCAACTGGCATCCCTAAGTTTTTATTTCCCCCTCCACCAAGGTCTCTACCACTGCAAGTAATCCTGAAAATTCATCATGAAGCTTTCAAAACAATTTATGCAAACAAACCTCAAGTGGGGCTATTTGTATTGGCAGCCCATTTCACTTAACCACCCACAACAAGAAACAGATGGCCAGCGTGCTGGAATCGCCTGCAAAGAAAGCAGGGGGGGGGGGGGGGAGGGCATCAGAAGCTGCCTGCCTTCATCCATGCCCGCCTGCCTGTGGTGATCACAGGTTTACTCTTGTTTGTCATTGATTTTGGTGGTATTTGATGTATTTGGGTAACTCACCGGGCATTTCGTGAGACAGGTGTGTTCAAGGACCATTTGCCAACCATCTTTGGTTACCAGGAGCCTAGTTTTCGACACCAAACTTGCTGTCCTTTTCTGAGGAGGCTTCTGAGAAGCGGCACAACAGGAAGTACAAACAGCCTGCAGATGGTTTGATGAGGAGCTAACGAAACCTTCCAGATCAACATGTGGAGAGCCAAATCTGCCTGCCTTTTTTCATCTTAGTTTCAACTGGGCATGGGCTATGTCTGAGTAAGAAAGAGACCTGACCTGGGCCAAAGTCTGGCTTCAGGCCTCTCCTTTACCAACTAGGCTGACAGCCGATAAATGGCCTCTGTGAACTCATCAAGGAGTGGGATAGCCTCACCTCCTTGGTAGTGTTAATATGGTATGGAAATGATACTTCGTACTGTGTAGATCTGTATGATTTGTCGATGGTAAAGGGCTCAACCCCAATTTATGAACCTACAACAATCTTGGCTGTCTCCATGACAAATTGGTCAACCAAAAGATAATGCTAAGCACATATTATTTCCAAGTATTGATGGGTCTGGGGAAGAGGCCACTTGGAGTAAGTCATCAGTCTCACCTGAGAGGAGCATTCCTATAGTCTAGGTTTCCATGTAAGATGGCATTATTCACAGATGGCTGCAACAAGATCTCCCATCCCACATGCTTGTCCTAGAATGCATTCCTGACACGCATCTATGTCCCTCCCCCTTGAATTGGGGCAGATTGATGACTTAAGGTGGGAGTGGTAACATATGACATCCCTTGGTTCACACCTAGTTCTCATGGAACATTTGTCTTTGGAGTCCTAAAATACCAAGTAAGAGGGTTGGGGCTGCCATTTGGGAGGGAATCCGAATGGGGAGACCATGTATTGCAGCTCCAGTCTTTAGTCAGCACCAAACACCAATCATGTGGATCAAAGACATCTCCAGATAATTCCTCCCCCAACCCTCAAGGAACCTTCAACTCCGGAGGGAATCCTCCCAGTGAGTACCCTTGGTATCCCAGGTCTACCCTCGCCTTGGTCCTGCCCACAGAATCTATAAGCAGAATTGAATGAGTGCTTTCTGGCACTAATTTTGGGGATAAATTATGTGCAGCCTTAGATTCTGATGTCAAGAAGGCAAAAGACAGGTGTATGCATGTGACTTTAATTTTTTCAAATCTACGTTGATTTGTCTTGTAGAGAATAATCAAGGTAGGACCTAAGAGGAGCGAACAAATACATGTAGGCTGGAGGTCAGAGAACATTTCTGGAGGCAGTAAGGCAAAAGTTGAGACTTCATTAAATGGGTATTATTTGGATTCTGGGAGCATGGGGTGAAGGGAGTTCACATATTAACAAAAGAGCTCATAATTCAATATGCCTATAGTGATTATAGCAATAACAATTATAGTAATAGCTAATGATGTGGGGTGCTATTTTTAAATACTTACCAATTATTGTTTTTCCATGGTATTTCCTTTTACCCAGTGACCCCTTTTTAGTTTTTTGGCAGCTCCACCATATGGCATCCATTGTTTCCAGGAAAAGATGTCAAAAGAAATCAGAGGAAAGGTCTTGACATGCCGAGTGTCCTTAGAACAGATATGCTGATCTGAAGCAACCTTGACTATGTCAATGTTAGATGTGAAGTTTCTAGGTGGTGCAAAAAGGGCACAAGACTACTAATCAAAAGGTTAAAGGTTCAAGTCTGCCCAGAGACTCTTTGCAAGATCTGATGATGTACTTACTTCTGAAAAAAGGAGACCTTGAAAACCCTACAGAACACTGGTCTTCTCTAACACACTTCAGGTCGGCATGATTTGAAGTTCACTTCCAATACAAATGATGTCTTCATACAACAAAAGTCTACTTTCCCCCCTCTCCCCTGATATTGCATGTTCCCTACAAGCCAACTGGGGACATTCTCCAGGAAGCTTCTTACCAGGAACCCAGGTTATTGAAATCTCTGCCATCTGCAGTATCACCGGTTATTGTAGCAAGAGAAGGAGGAAAGGAGGATATTGGGCATAGACTCTTCAAGTGTCTGCCTAGTAGTGACACATGTCACTTCCACTCACGCTCATTGGCCAAAGCAAGTAAATGGCACAAACCTGAGATGATGTAGATCTGCTGTGTGCCCAGATGGGAAAGGACCTGAATATTGGTGATATTTCAAATAACCACTAAGTGTGGCAACTGCATACATCATAAAAGTTACAGTTAATCACAAAGAGAAGATGTGCCTGGTTAAAGTGACCAGATTTTAAGCAGGACACCATTCACCAGGAGAGGGGAGTTCTTGATGAAAAATTCTGTCTATATGGAGCCACAAAAATGTTCATAGAATGAAAAAATAGTTTTGTAGCACATTTATTTTAATTCTAAAACACCACGGGACATTGTTAAATCGTTAAAAAGCGGGACGTCTGGTCACTCTTGATGGGGCTTCCTTGATACCTGGTAGGTCAACCAACCAAAAGAGCTACCCACTATTGTGACTTATAAACCCTGCCCTGTGTTGACTTCTCATGATGTTTGCTTAAATGGGGCTTCAAGGGATAATAAAAAGAAGTCTGAAAGGGATTGCCAAGAACTGGAATCTACTACTTCCTCTTCCAGGACCTCCTTGGTTATGTTGTTATTAGATACCATCAAATTGATTCTGACTTCTATCTCCCTTATGCATTACAGAACAAAATACTACCTGGTCTTGGGCTAGCACCACAATTGTCTTTATGTTTGAGGTCATGGTTGCAACCACAGTGTGGGTCCATCTTGATGAGTGTCTTCATCTTTTCTACTGCCGATATATATTAGCAAGCATTATGTCCCTTCCCCCAGGGATTGGTTTCTCCTGATAATATGTTAGATAAGATGAATTCTTGCCATCATTACCTCTAAGGAGCATTCTGGCTGTACTGCTTTCAAAACAAATGGGTTTGTCAGCCTGATATTGTCAATATTCCTCACCAATACCATAAATCAAATGTATTGATTCTTCTTTCATCTTCCTTATTCAATGTCCAACTTTCAAATGCATATTAGGCTATTGAAAAGACCATGGAGTGGGTCAGGGACAACTTGGTCCTCAAAGTCACACCTTTTCTTTTCAAAACTTTAAAGAGGTCTTTTGCAGTAGATTTACTCAATGCTACCCATCCTTTTATCTCTTGACTGCTGCTTCCCAGAGTGTTCCTTGTGATTCAAGCGAGACACAAATTCTTGACAACTTTGATCTTTTCTCTGTTTATGGTGCAGTCTATTGGTCCAGTTTTGAGGATTTGGTTTTCTTTACATGGCATTGTCATCCATACTGAAGCCTTCCATCTTTGCTCATCAACAGCAAGTGTTTCAGGTCTTCTTCACTTTCAGCAAGCAAGATTGTGTCATCTGCACATCGCAAGTTGTTAATCACGCTTCCTGATGTCCTGATGCCTCCTTCTTCATGTACTCCAGCTTCCCTGATTATTTGCTCAGCATAAAAATTGAATATTCTCTCACCAGAAAATATAATCCTGATATACACCTTTCCTGATTTTAAACCATGCAAAATTCCTTTGTTCTGCTCCCCCAATGGCCTCTTGGTCCATGTATAAATTCTACATGAGTACAATGAAGTGTTCTAAAATTCTTTCTTCCCAAGACTACCCTTAGTTTGTTATGGTCCACATAGCCAAATGCATTGGAATAAAAATAAGACACAAGTAGGCATCTTTCTGGTAGTCTCTACATTGAACCAACTTGTCAACTGAGGTCACCAATGATATCCTTTGTTCCAAGTTCTTTTCTGAATCCAGCCAGAACCTCTGGTATCTCCTTGTCAAGGTACTGCTGTATTTGTTGTTGGCTGTTCTTTAGCAAAATTTTAGTTTCATGTGATGTTAATGATATTGTCCTATAATTTAGCATTTAGTTGTGTCACCTTTCTTGGTATAAATATTGACCTCTTGCAGTCAGTTAATTAAGTAAGTGTCTTCCAAATTTCCTTATGTAAATGAGTGTGTGTTTTTAGTGCTTCATCAGCTTGTTAAACATTTCAGTTGATAATTCATCAATTCCTGGACTGTTTTGTTCAGTACAGCTTACACATCTTTCATCACCATTTTTTCCTACTCATCTGCTACCTCCTAAAACGATTGAATGTTGACTAGTTCTTTTGCAACAGTAACTGTGTGTATTCTTTTATTATCATTATTATTATTATTTCCTGCCTCATTCAATATTTTACCCATAGAATCTTTTGCAACTTGTGGACTGATTTTTTTCAAGAGCCAGAACTTCCCCAGAATCCTTATGAGAAGATTATGCCCACAAAGATGCATCATTGATATGACCTGATTGACAGATTAGACTCCACGCCTTTGATCATAATAACCTCAATTTGACACAAGGTTATGTAATTACCACTACCACACAGCTCCTGTACTGGTTTTAGCTGCTGATATTGTTTCTTCCTACAGATATAGTTATTTTGATTTCTGTGTATTTAATTTGGAGAAATCTGTGTGTATAGTAGATGTTTCTGTTGTTTGATAAAAAGGTATTTGCTGTGAAAAAAACCATTGTTCTTGCAGAACTCAACCATGGGATTTCCAGCTTCGTTTCTATCACCAAAATAATATTTTACAACTATTGTTCCATTTTCTTTATCTCAAAATTTTGGATTCCAATCACCAATAATTATCAATTCATCTTTATTTCATGTTTGATCAACCTCAGGCTGAAGATGTTGGTAATTTTTTTCAAGTTCTTCTGTACTAACTTGATCGAATAATGAATCCCCTCAAATGCAAATAGATACAATCCTATCACAGACAGCAATGTACTTTGAGATAAATCTTGAAATGTTCTTTTTTGTTTTGTTTTGGTTTGGTTTTTGTTTTTTGGGCATCACTGCCCTCTGATGGTCATGGGAACTACCCAGCACTGCTACTGAGAGCCGCTGCTGGATTTGAACCGCCAAGCCTGCGGGCCGCAGTCCCGCACTCAACCACTTATGCCACAGGGCCTCAGCCTGAAATGTCCTTTTTTTGACAACGAATGCAACACCATTCATCTTGGATTTGTCATTGCCAGCATAGCAAATCGTATGACTTTCTGATTCAAAATAGCAAATAACAGTCCATTTCAGCTCACTAAGGCCTAGAATATTGATCTTTATAAGTTCCAATTTATTTTTTACAACTTTCAATTTTCCTAAATTTATACTTTCTACATTTCAAGCCCTGATTATTACTAGATTTTGCATTTGAATCTTATCATCTTGGGTCATGCCTAATTAGCAAATGACATTCTGTGTTAGTCCGGGTAGACTAGAAGAACAAATTCATAGACATGCATAAGGGAATGGTTTATATACAAAAGGAATGGAACATTGAGAAAACATCCCAACCCAGTACAGTTCAAAGTCATAAGTCCAATATTAGCCCAGATGCCTGATACCAGTCTATAAGGTCTCCTTCCCACTCGCAAAGTCACAGGCCAGTGAGTGCAGAGTCCTGGCACTGGCAGGGGTCCCCTCATGGCTTCTTCAGCTTCAGAGGTCTGGTTCCATCAGGGCAAGGCCGTGTGGCTTCTCCTCCAGCTCCTGCAGCAGCTCAGACTCTGCCATCTTGTCTTGTCCATAATTCATCGTCTCTCAGACTAACTCCCAACATCGAGGGAGACAGCTTCTCATCCCTCATTTCCATGAGCGAAATATCGTGAGACTTACTAGACATATCAGGAGAAAGCCATGCCCACACAGAGGCCTCATTGGCTACTCAATGGCTATCTCCAGATTAACAGGCTAGACTCCACCCCTACATCTCAATCATGAAATTAACATAAGCACATGATTGTCACACATTCCCAAAGACTTTACTCCCACAGGGTTGACTCCACCCAGGCCGCTATGGTTGACAGTACTTTAAGAAGGAAGCCTTTCCCCAGTTATATATTAAGGGCTTTCCTACCTGAAGGTCTTATCTTCTGATACTCTCTCTGACAATGTTCTACTTCAATCCATTTGCCCTTCTACCTGACAATGTTTCAATGCTATCCAGAAGGTTTTCAGTGGCAAAGTCCTCTGAAGAAGATGACTGATTTCTTCTGCATAGTCTGTTCTTCTTCTGGAAGCTGTGCTGAAACTTGTTCATTCTGATTGACCCTGCTGGTGTTCGACATACCAATGACATTACTGCCAACATCACAGCAAGACACAAGCCAAACAGCATGGCAAAGAAGTGGTGATATTCAACAGATGGTCAAATCATCTCTGAAGTACTGCCCAGACTCCTCCTCAGTCCAAAGTGCAACACATTGTTACAATGTCACACGTTGTCTTGGGTGGTAGTGCATTTTTGGAGAATGGCTCAAATGTGCCATGTCTCTCTTTGAGCCCATCACTGTTCAGAGACTTTGAGCCAGAGAATCTGCAACAATAATATGGCAGAGGAAAGGGGTCTTTCCCAGCAGTAGTTTTCCATATTTCTATCACCTTTCCCAGTCATCAAGTCTATGACTAAGAAGAAACAAGACGCAAGTTCAATGATTACAGCTCCTCCAATATATTTCTGTTGCATTTTTTAAAAAAGCCAATGATAATTAACTCTCTGAATGGGCTCAGGTGTTAATCCCCTAGGAGATGTTATTGGGATTATACTGGTTCTGAAACTTGGGAAGAAAAAGCAGACACATCTAAATATGCTGAATTGTATACCAAGGACTCACCACCGTTTTCAACCATGTCTCCTACCTTCTAATCCAGTCATTCATCAATTTACCTGTTCATCCAACAATGAGCAAAAATAAACAGGGACTATTCCTTCTTTCATGGAAGCCACATTTTTAATAGGCTATTATGCTACCACTCAGATTGAGGCCAAGCAGCTGGCAGCAAACATAAAGGTGCTGGGCGATATGAAAGCAAGGCGCAGACCTGCTCTAGCATGAATCACCATTTTCCCTCATATCCAGTCCCTTCTTCCTGCAATGGCATTCAGAAGCCACTCTGTGAGGTCGTGTAGCTGGTGCTGGCCAACGAAATGCGAACATGAGTGACACATTGAGATGCCTGTCCATGACCATCCAGTCTCTTTAAGACAAAGATGCTGAGAAAGTGAAGTCTAAAGGTAAAAATAACCTGAAGCTATCCTGTGGAAGAGCAGGACCCTGGGGCATGGCCTGGATTTAGGGAAATGGGCATGATGGAGATAAACATTAGCCATAAGGAACCATTAGGGTGTTGCAGTCGTTTTTACCACAGCATAGCATAGCACACATAGTATTACCTAGCATGACATGGTGGAGCATAGCTGCCCAACACTTCTAGAATAAGGCGCGGTAGGAGGTCAAGAAGACCTCCCAGAAATGCACTGGAGTTGAAATTGACAGGATGCTGCACCGCATCCTCTACAGCCCCTCTTGGCAAAAAAAAAAAAAAAAAAGCACAGTCATGCAGCTCCCAAGGATATAAGTGCTTTATCCTCATCCAAAGACTGACAAAACAGGGCACAGGGAGAGTGATGCAAGGCACTCCTTCCTACATGAGACCAATTTGACCTCCTAGAAGTGCATTAAAGCCTGAGACTTTCAGATGACATTGTAGGTGTGGCAGATCATGGCATGTTCTAAGACTCAGCAGCAGAGACCTTCTCAGGTAAAAAGATTGAGGTAGTATGGCTATAGTTAGGGGCCTTGATGATATAACTGGTAAGCACTGACTGCCAACCAGAAGCTTAGTGGTTTGAACTCACTGAGGAGAAACTCTTAATAGTCTTCTCTCATGAGCCCCATAATCTAGAAAGCATTATCAAACAGTTCTCCTCTACACTGTGGGGTTGCTATAAGTTGAAAACCGATTCATTGGCACCTAACCACTAGGGTTTTGAACCAATCCATTTTAGTTTGACCCCCACTTGTGAGAATTTGCATTTTTACCCCAGTCAGACTGCACTAAACTGAGTCAGACCCTCCACTTGAACAAGACCTTCTGGTGATCCTTATGGTCCCTGATGCCTCTTCTCTCTGCATAAAGATCTCTCAGAATCACATGGAGATCTTATGAAAATATGGATTCCAACTTGGCATTCCTGGGGTGGAAATGAAAATTCTCAACAAGGCATGGGCCCAATATGGAATGAACTGGTTTGAAGCTCGACTATCCACAGCAATATGTCCACAGTGCTTCAGAGCACAGCATTGTAGACCTTTATGCCTGGGTTCAACTCTTCCTACAGCAGTGATTACTGTTGTGACTTTGGAAAAGCTCCTAACCACTTTGCCCTTCGTTCCTTCATCTGTATAATGGGGACAATCACAGTACCCGCTTCTAGAGGTGTTCATGCATAATGTGAGTGAATATTTGGAAAGGACTAACAGTGATGTCTTGTATCCAGCAAGTGCGGTGTGAAAAAATTTGATAAAGAGTGAGAATAGATGGGAGGTCATCCCTGAGCTCTGATGGACTTGTTTGCCTCCTCTCAAATGAGAATAACATGCACAGACTAGGCTGCGTAACTCTGATGGTGGCTAGTGAGGTTCTGAAATGGATCTTAGATTACTGAGCATTTCCTTGGGGGAGAACAGAGGTAGGCGTGATGAACCATAAGGAAAATACAGATATCATATAATCACATATTAGAATGGGCATAAGAGTGCCTAGCAGAACCTCTTCTTTTAAAGTTGTTATTATTTGCCTTCAGTGACAGAGAATTTACTACTATTCCATTCTTTACTTGAACAGAAATTTTTATCCAAGAGTTTCTGCCCATTTGGCTGCACTCTGTCTCTTGTTCTCTCCTAGAAGGTGTGTGCTCTCTTACCTACACTACAAGAATGGAATAAGACAAGCAGGCCAGACCTTATATGACAAGCATGATGGAGTGTCTGAGCTTAGTCACAGTGTGATGGGAAACCCTGGGGATGTTGAAATCAAGACTTCTAACTGGTTCACTATCACTCCATTCTCTGGTGAAAATTTGCATTCTAATCATAGGTATACTGAATCATATTCCTATAGATCAACAAGTGATCCCTATGTATACATTTTGGTTCACCCCAGTCTGAAGATCTGGTTGAAATTAAGAGTGGCATGATCAGCTCTATTTCAAAAAAGATATCACTTGGCACCTGAGTGGAGGATGGCAGGGACCAGATATGAGGAAGGTGGCAGGGACCAGATGCTCAGTCATCACTTATTCTTTAATATTGAACACAATGGAAAGTCTTGCCTGAAGCAATGGCCAGTGATAAAAATGTACGTCATTGTGGGGCAACTCCAGACACTGAGCTTCCTTCTGTCTATGTCTTAATCGCACTGTTCTATGATTATCATATGTTCTATGATTATAGGTTTGTATTCCCTCTGCATAGTTCCCTAAATGGAAACTGGTTCATCTATAGCTCACTTTCTACTCTTGTGGGCAGACACATGGCAAGCATTTAACAAACACTAGTTATTCTGTGGTGGTGGTTGTGACTGAGGAGAGGGCCATAAGAGAAGGCTTTCATTGTAACTGAATGGATTTATGTTAGATCACAAGCAATTTTTTTCTAACCATAAGGAATATGTCAGAATCTTGATCTCAACATACTCAGAGAGCAGAGATGACAATGCAGGTGATCTTCTGAATTGAGAACTTTTGTCGGGAACAAGTGTAAAACCAGGTGGAACTCCAAGATAACAGGTATAGACTGGGAGTATCCTTGGTGCTGGTGAATAATAGTCTAAGTACCATGGGTTTCTAATATTGCTTTAAAAGAACAGAAAAATCTGTCTTGGACAAAGTACAACCAGAATGGTCCTTGTGTTAGTCTGGGTAGACTAGAGGAACAAATTTCATAGACACACAGGTGGATATAAGGAAAGGCTTTATATACAAAAGGAATGGAACACTGAGAAAGCATCCCAACCCAGTCCAGTTCAAAGTCATAAATCCTATCATAGCCCATATGCCCAATACCAGTCTATAATGTCTCCTTTCGACTCATAAAGTCACAGGTTAGTGGGTGTAGAATCCCAGCACTGGCAGGGTTCTCCCCATGACTCCTCACTTCCAGGGCTCAGGGTTCATCAATAGCATCCAGTGGTGGCAGAAATAACTCATCGCTAGCAGGAGTGTTCACATGGTTCTTCCAGGTTCATAGGTCTGGCTCCATCAGGGCAAAGCCATGTGGCTTCTCCAGCACCTCAGATGCTGCCATCTTCTCTTTTCCGTGATTCCTCGTCTCTGAGACTAACTCCCAGCAACTGGGGAGATAGCTTCTCATCTTCACGAGGGAAATATCGCGAGATTTCCCAGATGTATGAGAAGAAAGCCATGCCCACACTGAGACTTCACTGGCTACTCAATGACTATCTCCAGATTTACAGGCTAGGCTCCATCCCTACATCTCAAGCATAAAATTAACATAAGCACATGACTGCCACACCCGGAAAAACCGAGGATGGGGAGACTACATCTTACACACTTTGAACGTGTTGTCAGAAGAAACCAGTCTCTGGAGAAGTATACCATGCTCAGCAAAGCTGAGGGGCTATGAAAAACAGAGTCCTTTGGTAATATGGTTTGACACTGTGGCTACAACAATGGGCTCAGGAATAAGAACCATTGTGAGGATGCTGCAGGATCAGGCAGTGCTCCATTCTTTTGTGCATACATCTCTGAGACGCAGTAGTGACTAGATAGTACTTATCAGCAACCTCCTTAGGAAATTAGGGTGATGATCACAAACTGAAGAATATTAGTAAGGTTCCGTGATATCAAGGTCTAGAACCTCAAAAAGATTATAGAACCCCAAGGTCTCTTTACAATTCAAAATAGGAACAAAGGTGAGTTGCGTTATAGTTGGCTCTGACTCATGGCAACACTATGTCCAAGAGAAAGAAAAGTTGTCTCATCTTGCACCATCTTCATGATGATTGTTGTGGTTCAGTCCATTGTTTTAACAACTGCAATTTAAGTGCTTTCTGATTCAAGAAGCTCGTTAGGTAATATTCTGCTGCAATCCATAAAGTTTTTAATGATCAATTTTTGGAAGTAGATCAGCTGGCCTTTCGTTCTTCCTACTCTCTTAGTGTTTGGAGACAGAGTACGTTGCCATCATTTTCAAGTGTTTTAAATACTCAACTCCAAACTCTCACTGCCATTCTTCCATTAAAACTCATCACAACCCTTTAAGACAGGTTATAACTGCCCCATTGTGTCTCCAAGACTGCAATTTTTCATGAAAGTAGAAAGAGCAGGCTGATGGTTTTGAACTGTTGGTCTTGTGGTTAGCAGATCGATTTGTAACCACCACACCACCAGGGCTACCCTAGTCTAAAATCAGATGACCCTATGTTGTCAAAGGAATGAATGAAAACCCTCTGTTGATCAGATAGGCCAGCAGCTCTCACACTGGCACACCTGAGGCTGGAGTCACAGGTACACCTGTAGTGGGCCTATGACAAGAATGTACTAGTGACAGAAAAATAAAAATAGCTGTTGGTCTGGGGCCATGTGTGTGTATGTGTGTGTGTGTGTGTGTGTTTGTGTGTGTTAGCCAGGACTTGTTATTAATGTAAATGTTTGTTGTTTGTTTTTGTTTCGTTCTATTTTGCTTGTTATTACTCCTTTGCCATGCCACCTGACAAAGTCAATAGTCCTGAAACTACTGTTATCCCTATACCTTAAACAGATCTAAGTAGTATAGAAGGACCACTCTGCACTCCATTACCACCTGATAAATAAAGAAACCAAAAAGTTATTTAAAAAATCTTTTGGAGGAATCAATCAATTTCTACTCACTCAAAGGAGGAAAACAGAATAATACAAAAGAATGATCAAGAAGCTCAACCAAAAGATTATCTTGAGGGAAAAGGATATTGGAATGAAGAGAAAAGGAATTCAGAACACTAATTCTCAGATACTTTCAACAGATGAAAAAAAATCGAGGGAGCTGCACCTAAAGCTCTCTCAGAAAACACTACAAATGCAATCTTAAAATAATAAATAAAAATATATAAACTATCATGGTGGGGGCAGTAAACCCAGGTGTAAGGGAAGAATAAGTGATCTACAATGGATGTTGAATAGCTTATAAGATGCTGGAAAAAGGAAAATACATGAAAAGTGAACAGAACTCTGCTTAAAAACTATTGGATGATTGAGGAAATAAGGACAAGAATCTTTAAATTTCTTGAAACAAAAAATAATGAAAATACAATACACCCAACAAAAAGCGGTATTCAGAGGGCAATTTATAGCAACAAACTCACATATTAAAAAAGAACGAACCTAAATCAAAACCTTAACCCAACATCTTCAACAATTGGAACAAGAGCAGGAAAATAAACCTGCAGTGGTCAGAAGAGAATAAAGAAGAAGGCTTACAGCAGAAATACATGAATCAGAAAAACAGTCAACATAGCAAGAAGCTGATTCTTTGAAAGGATTAGCAAAATTGACAAAGCTAACAAAGGAAAAGAAGAACTAAATACTACAAATAATTTTTTTAAAGAATGAATATGAATGAGAATGTAAGTGCTCAGGCAGTAAAGGAAAATTGACCTATAGAAGGCACTGTATTACTTTCACCTCTCATAATTTTAGCATTAGTCTATTTCCTGTGCAGATTTTCTTTTGGAGGGGAATTAATCCTGTTACTTGAAACTCTTTCTTTAATCCTTGGGACACACAGCAGTTTAAACTAATTAGCTTTGAATTTTGACTCCTCCACCCCCCTACCCCCACCCCCCACCATCACTACCATTTGACCTTGAAATGTGATCTTACAGTTGAACCTGCTCTGAGGCTGGGCCATTTTCCCCCATGTGGCCACCTCACCAGACAGGAAGCCTGAGCTATGGCATCCCGGTGCTCACAGGAGCCACTTGAAAACTGGAGTACTCACTCCCGCTGGCTTCGCCTTCACCTTGTCCCTGCTTAGTCTTTGTCCTTCCTGAAAAGCCACAAAATGTTCATTCTCTCAGAAAGTCTCTACCCTGCTCGCTGTAGAGGCGGAGAAGGAAACGGGGGTGTGCTAACCACCCACTCCATGCAGCCCCCATCAACCGGACCCTCCTCTCTCAGCTACAGCATTTCCCATAAGACACCAGCCCTGCTGCCCAGCTTTGCCCTTTGGGAGCAGCTATCATCATACATCACAGATTGTATCCGATCCCTTCAAAACATGCCTTAGAATCCTGACCCCCAGACCTGTAGCTGAAGTCACACTTGGGACTAAAATTTTTGTTATTTGCAGGCAGCTCTTATCAGTGTAGTGTGTGCCTTAAACCTAATGGTTTTTGAGATGTAGAAAGAGCAGTCTAGACACCGAGAGAAGCATGAGGGTACGATGGGAAAGTCAAGTAGGAATTACCTAGCAATTATGGACTGTTGGGTCCCAGAGACTGAGACAAGGATCTTCCCCCAGAGCTGACGGAGAGAGCATACCTCTTCCCACCTCCTGCATTCTAATCTCTAGCCTCTGAGGAAATACATTTCTGTTCTTTAAAGCCACCTCCTTGTCGAATGAGTTTCTGTTACAGCAACCCTTGACAACAAAGTCAATCCTTAGCCATTATTCACTCACTCACTCCCTGGAGTCAATTCCAACACAGACCAACCCTATAGGATTGGGTAGAACTAGCTCTAAGACAGTAACTTGTTACAGGAGTGAAAAGATCTGTCTTACCACCTAGGATGAGCTGCTAGTCTTGAATCACCTTCCTTGCTGTTTGAGGTCCAGCATGTAACCAGGACGCCACCAGGGCTCCTTAGATATTCTTCACTGTTAAAATATATGCTCTGGGGCTGAGCCCCGGCTGCGTAGTGGTTGTGCGCGGGACTGCGGCCCACTGGGACCGCAATTCCAGCAGCGGGGCTGGGCCTCCTACTCCCACCACCGAGAGCAGTGATGACCAAAAAATAAATAAATAAATAAAAATAAAAATAAAATAAAATATATGCTCTAATCTATTCTAACACATATTAATTGTGAAATATAGAATGGTTAGTCTGGAGCTGAGACCAGCCTAAAGCTCTGCATTTTGAATCAGCCCACAGAGAAGCCAAAGGGAAATCCCTGCAGACACCCACTAATATTGGAATGAGTAGGGGTTTCCCAAGCTGTTTGGGTTTTTGTTGTGTCTATCATTTTCCAGATTGTCTTAAGCACTTGCAGGCAAGTGAAACATTCTGCTGAAAATTATACACCATGTACTATTTAACCTTAGCTGCCTTATGAAGCATCAGACCTTGACCTGTGGGGTAACCGTTAGGAGGCTCTCATTCCAAACAAGGAGGACTCAACTCCCAGTGCTTTCTAGTTGTGAGAACTTGGTTAAGTAATTTAACTTCTCTATGAAGTATAAAATAAAGGTGATAAGAATTGGCATTGCCCTGCTAACCTAGAGTTTGTGGGTTCCAACACGCCTTGGGATCCCATGGAAGAAATCATCTGACAATGTGCCTCTAAATCTACTGCAGCCCTATGGAGTTCATAACACATGGTGGCGGGGAGCTGCATCAGAAGCTACCCAGTGGAAAGTAACAACAATGACAACTCCAGGGGTTAATGTGAGGACTAACTTGTCTGAGTTCCCACTACCCCCATCTTACGCATATGGAAATGGCAGAGGATGTGAGGAATAGAGGCCTGTGTTCATAGTTAGGGAATGAAAGCATCTATATTCAATCTCACATCTGTCTGATTTCAGCAGCTAAACTCAACACTGCTCCCACTTCATGGTTTAAAAAATACAGAGGGTGCTGTGGGTAATTCAAGGTCTTCCAGATCAAAAGGGAATAACAGATCTAACATGTCACAGCATTAGACTCCTCTGACAGGACATTTTCTACATGACTGTTTGCTGGAACCTAATATTCTTCTAAGAACTCACCCTTTGATTTTGAAAAATGTTCTGCTCCAGGTGTTTCTGTTTGTTTTTATTCTCTGTGTGGGGCTTAAGTCTCAAGCGCAATATCATCTCTTTCCTGGTCTATAGTCACTTGGAATTGCATGTGTATTAGGGCTGAAAGAGAACTAGTCATATCCCCTACTTGTCACATGGTAAGATTGAGGTCCAGAGAACACAGGGGCTTGTTCCAGGCCACCCACAATTACTGGCAGGGCTGGACCTGGAACCTCGGTTGTGAGTTCCATATGGAATGTAGCAAAAGCTATATTTGATGCCTCATTCCTAAGGCCCTGCAGTGCTTGGACACCACTATGCTGGATGAAGAGAGACAGACAGTTTTGCCTTTCTCACCAGAGTCATGGGGGAGCGGGGGGTGACCAGGAACTTCAAGCTCTCTGGGGGCATATGACCTAAGACTCAGTTTCCCATCTTGCTGAGGAATGACTGAGGATCATCTGATCTATCTGGTTCACATGGACAGCCCTACTTCAAGCTGCATGTCAGACTCAGATTTGCTCATTTTGAGGCTAACATCAGAGAGGAAGCAATTCCCTGCAGAAGCTCTTGCTCCCATGATGACAAAGTGCACGAGGGACAAGTACAGAGAGTTCATGCCTTGACTGAAACAGACTCACAGGCACCTGAGTCTCCATCTCACTTGTCAGAGCAAATCCCATGACAAAAGTCAAACTCAAGGGTGCTGGCAGAGAAAGGGGTGAAGACTTACAGGCAAGCATTCGCCCTACCAAAGCAGGCAAGAGACGATGAGAGTGTCTTACTGAGTCAGCGCACTAAAGCTAGAACGTGCTGACTGGAAAGGGAGACTTGAAGGTCATGAAGCTCCCTTGGGATGAATTCTCTCCAATGCCCACCAACCCCGTCATGCCCCAAGTTAAGTCTCTGCCCTCTTGAAACTCCTTTCAAACTCCACTGAGCTCAGAGCGACTTCCTCCAGCAACAAACCAGCAGGCTATATAGTAATGATCCTTAGAGACCAGGGAAATAAAGTTACCCTCAGCTCACAGGCAAAGTCCTAAGGAGGACACTTCAGGGGATAGTTCCTGCCCTTCAGACAAAGGAAATATAAAGTGTCCTGACTGGGTTACTTACTCTGAGCTGGACACACAGTCCTTGGTGTTCACCTGAATGGCAGAATTTGAATTGGTGCCTCAATTTCAGGAGGGTATTCCTGGCCACACAAAGAAGAATCACTTAGCTGTTGGCTTTGAATCAGCTGCTCCATAGGAGAAAGACCTGGTAATTGATCCCATAGAAATTATAGACCAGGAAACCCCATGAGACAGTTCTGTTCTGTCTCTCTGGGTCACGGTGAGCCTAAAGCACCAAAGAACAATAAAGCCACAATTAAAAGGAACAACCAACTACAGAGTCCAGAAACATTTTTGTTATAAGATAAAGCAACAAGAAAGGATTGTGAGGGGGTGGAAATTAGATCAGTGTTTCTCAGCTTGTTTGTTTTTTTCCTTTTGCTTCCCCTGACAACCTCTATCCCCCCCCACACACCATAATTCACCCCACCTCCAATTCTTTTTTTTAAATCATTTTATTGGGGGCTCGTACATCATTTTTAGCAATACATAAATACATTTACTGTGCCCAGCACCTTCATATGTCTGCTGCCATCATCATTCTCCAAAATCTGGTTTTCCACTTCAGCCCTTGATAGCAGCTTCCCATTCTTTCCCCTTGGTCCCTGCCTCCCACCCCCACCCACCCTCAATACTATATAAATTATTATTGTTCTGTTATATCTTACACCGTCCAACATTCACCCCCCCCCCTCATGTTTGTCCTCCAGATAGAAGGTTATGTGTAGACCCTTGTAGTTGGTTCCATCTCTCGACCCCACCTTCTCTTCACCCATCCGGTAATTCCAACCTCATAGCTGGCCTCAAGGTACTCATTTGTCCTGGGTTCCCCATATCTCCAGCTCCTATCTCTACCAGTGTCCCTTCTCCAGTCCAGCTGGATTTGTAAGGTAAAGTTGGGGCCATGATAGCTCGGGGGACGAAACCTTCAGGAACTAGAGGAAAGTTGCATGCTTCATTGCTGCCTCCTGCTCCTTGACTGGCCTGTCTCCTCCCCACGACTCCCCTGTAAGGGGGTGACCAATTGTCCACAGGTGGGCCTTGGGTCCCCACCCTGCTCTGCCCCTCAATCTTAATGATGTGATTCTTGCTCTTTGATGCTTGATACATGTTCCCTTCGACTCCCCCTCCCCCAATTCTATTAGACAGTTCTTCCTAAGGGTGCCATCTATCAATTTTGAAGGCACGTGATGACTGTCTAACTCTGCTTCATATTACTGACCTATGGGTGGCACAGTGGTTACACACTGGGCTGCTAATTGCTAGGTTCACCGTTGGAAACCACCCTCCATTCCTTGGAAGAAAGACAGGGCTCCCCCCACCACCACCACCCCGGGCCCCACACCAGTAGTTCTCCTCTGTCCAATGTGCTCACTATGGGTCAGCATTGACTCGATGGCAGAGAGTTATTGAACTGTATGATATGTGAATTATATGCCAGTAGAGCGGGTAAGTTAACAAGCACAATGTCAAGCCACAGACATGCTGCACATCCCTGCTCAGTTGACACGGTTCTTGCGCCAATCAGCATTTGCTCTACATTCAAACAGTTCGTGATTGTTCCACAAATGAAATTTCCTCTCTGGCTTTTTGAATTTGGTTGACCTTTTCTTTCTTACACTTTACTTTTATCTTTATATTATCATTATTTTCTTTTTAAAATTCTTTCTGTTAGATCTCACAGTTTATGAAGCACAGGAGGAGTGGATGCATAGTGGCAATAGCTCATGCTTATCAGGGCCAGGGGTGGGGTGGAGAAGCAGGGAGAAGAACTGGGGAACATTCAATGAATGCAGAAGGGGAGAGGGAGCATTAGAGTTGATTGTGATAATGCATTTACAATTCTTTTCAAAAGTGATTTAACTGTGAGGGTGTACGATATGTGACTAATATACAGAGAAAACTACTAAAAAGCCAAACAAAAAAATACTTGACCTTTGTTTACCATGATTGAAAGTGGAAAAGGTTTTGTTCAGGGTGCATTGAATTTATTTTAATGGTGGTAAAACAATTTTGGAAAGGGATATCATAATGGTTTGTGTTGGTCTGGGTCAACTAGAGAAACAAATTCACAGAAACTCATATGTATATAAGAGAGAGTTTTATATAAAAAGTAAGTGTACCTTAAGAAAGGATCCCAACCCAGTCCAGTCCATGCCCATAAGTCGGACATTCGCCCGTACATTCAACAGTGATTTACAAAGTCCTCCTGAAACTCACAAAACGCATGCAATGATGCTGAGTGCAGGAGGACAGCTGAATCAATGAGTGTGCTGGCATCTCAGTGCTGGCAGTAGTTTCCATGCAGCTTCTCCAGCCCCCAGGGCTGCATCGGGGTAAGTCCACGTGGTTTCTCCACAGGGATGTAACACAGGAAGTGAGCCTTGCCAGCTGAAGCAAAGAACGAGCTAAGTCAGTGGCACACTGGTCTGACCATCAGAGAGCAAGAGACCTGAGAACAAGCAAGGTGAGCCTCGAGTCATTTATCTCTGTGTCCTTCAATTAGTCCCACATGTGCTTATCAGCCAGGTTTGCATAATAAACCTTAATTATCACATGGTTGTACCATGCAAAGAGGGTAATCAATGGTGCCGAATTATACATGTAGGATGCCTTGTCATGTATATTTTTGTCAAATTTGAAAAAAATTGCATGAATAACAGTGAGTAGAATGAAGAAGAAACTGTTCTAAAATTGATTGTGGTGAAGATTGTACAACTCTTCTTGATATGACCGAACTAGTGAATTGTATGATATGTGGATGAAGTGCCAACAAACAGTTAAAAAACCCAAGATAAAAAATACTTAAAAGACAAAGATATACTGTATATCTGCCATATGCTGCATACCTATCTATGCTTTATATATAAAAGAAGTGTGTGTTTTTGTACCATCACCCCCCCAATGAGCTTTTGTTTTTAAATCATGGCAAATACATAGAATGTTATACATGCCAGGCATTGTGCCAAGTGGGTCATGCATTTTTAATTATCTAATCTGCACAGCAGTCTATGAAGTAAGTTCTACATTGTTCCCATTTTACAGAGAAGGAAATTGAGGTTCAGATAGGATAATGGGCAAATTAGTGACAGAGTCAAGTTTCAACCCATGATATTCTGATCCCAAGGTTGGTACTCTAAATGAAACACAACTATTTGTCACATTCACAAGTAAAGAAGGTTAACAAAAACAATTGGAATAGCACTGGCTTTCTCTGCATTAATTTTATCGATACAGTACTTTTAAAATGTGAAGTTCTTAAGGATACTTTTGAACTTTGAAGTAGATTGTTTTGAAATAGAAGGAGAACCATTCGCACTATGGGAATTAATATGGGAATACGAAATGCTACTGTTACACTAATGAAAACAAGCCCAAATAAAACCAGAGAAGAGTCACAGCCAGGCTTAGGGATGGCATATCAAGTCAGGGAAGGGTGAAGCTGCAAAAAGCCAGAGGCAAAATGAACAAGCCCCTTTAATTAGGGTGAAGTGGATCTTGGGCAGCCAAGGGAGAAACCTGGAGGGACAACGTTTAGACAGCTGCCTGGCATTCAGTTGGAAGCCTCCACTGCTGGGTCGGTGCCCAGATCACTGCCTCCTCTGCTCTGTCGCCAGCCGCAGCGGGTAGATCGACCCCTGGACAGGAGGTGGCCCCTGGCTGGGTCATGGAGAAGAATCACTGTTTCACTTTGGCTTAGGCATCAAGTAGATACAGGGGAGGTCACTTGGGTAAAAATGAGGGAGTCCCAGGATCTTCCCTTCCCTCTGGGATTAATAAGCTTAAAAAGAAAACCCTACTTAATCTCAGTCCAGACCTTTATTTTTACAGACAAAGTTATCTCAGAGAAGGAACATTA
The DNA here is from genome assembly GCA_004026705.1 of Nesogale talazaci. NCBI lineage: Eukaryota > Metazoa > Chordata > Mammalia > Afrosoricida > Tenrecidae > Nesogale > Nesogale talazaci. The sequence goes on from PVJH01000605.1 coordinate 206,143, forward strand.
TTTGTCTAAGCGCACACAGCAAACAGACAGCAAGACTGGACCTGGATTCTTGCCTCATTGGCTCGCCCACTACCAAACAGTGTCCGCCATGGTGGAGTGGATTATCTGTGCAAGTTCTGTTACACGTAGCTGCTCACTTCAGAGTCTTTCACCACATCATCTCAACTTTATAAAAGGTCTTTAGCCAGATACTATTGATCTGATTAGGACCTCACTGGAACCGTCCCCTGTGTCAAATTCTCTAAGGTTTCTTTCTTGTCGAGCTCTTTTAGAATTACCTAGGACCAAAGAAAGAGAAGAAACATCTTGAGTGAATTTTCCATAATTTATAAGACAGGTAATTTGGTATATTTTAAAGCAGAAGCCTAAGAATTATATGGGCACTCTTAAAAGGAAGGATCCTTAGTTGTCTAGTGGTGACACTTTGGACTGTTATCCACTTGGTTGGAAGTTAGAAGTTTCTACTCCTGTGACAGTTATAATCTCAGACACCCACAGGTGGATAGTTATGAGTCAGTCTTGAGCTGATGGCAGTGAGTGAGTATCAAGAGCAAACATTCGTGTATGAGTGAAGTTTCAGAACCAAAAGAAGAAAAAGAAATAAACAAAAAAACTTTGAAACTTTGATGGCAGTAAACATACTTAGTACAAAAAAGGTTGCGAAGATAAAACATCCAAGGATGTCAATTAATGTAATACGCAGTAGAACCACCCCCCCCCAAAGAAAGTCACCAAGTGCTATCATAATCAAAATTGCCAAAAGCCAAGATAAAGGAAGAATCCTGAGAGCAATTCAGGAAAAATGAAGTCACCTATAAAGGGAAACCACTAAGATGAAGCTCTTTTGGTGCACTTAAGTTTGTTGCAAATGCATCCAGGAATGTGGTGGAGTATACAGGGGACTAAGTTATGAAATGTTTTAGATATAACCCAACATCTTGAGGAACTGAATCAGTGGGTCTGGGATATCAGAACCATAGTCTTGGGGGGCACTAAAGCCAATTGGAAAAACATAATTTACAATGACAATGTTCTACATCCCCCTTTGGTAAGTAGTGATTAGAAACTTAAGCAGCCATCTAATATGCAACCAATGCCTCTCCCTAGAGAAAGGACTATTTCCACCACCCCTCACCAAAGAAAATTAATCTCATTGCCATCAAATCAATTCTGCCTCATAGAAACCTTTTAGGGTAGGTTGGCACAGCCCTTTGTAGATTTCTAAGACTCTCCTTGCAGAACTAGGGTGATGAATATCAAAAACATAAAAAAAAAGCAGTTCAATGGACTAATGAAGCATGTAAACTTTAGTCTCCACAACTAAACTGTGGGGTGAGAATAACTAGACTGTGCCCTAATACCACTACCAACTGCTCTGAAAAGTATCTCATTAGAAAGTTCTCGATAGAATAGGGGGGAAATGTGCAACAGGCCCCCAATGGAGTGATCTTTTTTAAAAAAAAGAGGGAGAAAGATGAGTTTATACCAAGGACTCAAGTAGAAAATATTTGGAAATGAAGATAACAACATGTGTATAAATGTGCTTGATACAAAAAATGTATTGAATGTTATAACAGCTGTAAGAGTCCCCAATAAAATTTTGGGGAATAAAAGAACTCAAAAGCAAAACAGAAACTAGGACTTTATTAGGAAGACACTAATGGGACCCCAAGACTCTGAACCTTGCCCTTCAGATATGAAACTGAAATCAACTCTGTGTTGGAATAAACCATTCCATATCAAAAGGACAGCACTTTCCCAAAGTTCAGAGGGTTAGTACAAAAGAAGGAATGGAAACAGGAACCACTGTGAGAAAGTAGAATAAGCCATGTTACATTGAGGGGATTACAATGGGTGAATCATTGAATGCAAAATTATAATCCATAGATATGATAGCATGTAACATTGGCTCTGTAGATATTGATTTATGTGTATGTATGTATATATCTATATATTTAAAGAATAGTCCAAGTAAATTGTTGTTGCCATCTAGTCAGTTCCCACTCAAAAAGATCCTATGGACTTCTGGGCAGGGATTCCATGGAGATGAGGAGAGAAGAGCCATTGAGAGGGAGATCCTACACTATCAGATCACAGGAGTTTCAGCATAAAGATCATCAGACACAACTTTACGAAAATTAGAGAGCAAAAACATCTGCTGATTAGAATCCACTTGGTCACCTCCCCACGGCATTTGGCCAGCTAGGTGAAGATTCCCAGGTCTGTAGATTGAGGAGAGCTAGTTGGGTGGTAAAAGTAGTGGAGCTGCACTAATGTAATTTTTTAAAATCATTTTATTGGGGACTCATCCAACTCCTATCACAATCTATACATCCATGCATTGTATTAAGCAAATTTGTACATTGGTTGCCTTCATCAACCTCAAAACATTTGCTTTCTACTTCTGCCCTTGGTATCAGCTCCTCATTCTGCCCCTCCCTCCCTGCTCCCCCTTCCCTCATGAACTCTTGATAATTTATAAATTATTATTATTTTTCATATTTTACACTGATCGATGTCTCCCTTCACCTATTTCTCTGTTGTCCATCCCCCAGGGAGGAGGTTATATATAGATCCTTGTAATCAGTTTCCTCTTTCTACCCTACCTTCCCTCCACCCTCCCAATATCACCACTCTCACCACTGGTCCTGAAGGGATCATTTGTCCTGGATTCCCTATGTTTCCAGTTCCTATCTGTATGTGTACACCCCCTGGTCTGGTCAGAATTGTAAGGTAGAATTGTGATTATGCTAGTGGTGGGGAGGAAACATTGAAGAACTAGAGGAAAGTTATACATTTCATCATTTCTACACTGACCCCAACACATCTGGCTCATCTCCTCCCTGTGATCTTTCTGTGAGGGGATGTCCCATTACATACAGATAGGTTATGGGTCCCCAATATGTACTCCCTCTCATTCACAATGATATAATTTTTAGTTGTTTCATGCCTGATAACTGAGCTCTTCAACACCTCGTGGTCACACAGGCTGGTGAGCCTTTTCCATGTGGGCTTTGTTGTTTCTGAGCTAGATGGTCACTTGTTTTCCTTCAAGTCTTTAAGATCCCAGATGCTATATCTTTTGATAGCCAGGCACCATCAGCTTTCTTCACCACTTTTGCTTATGCACTCATTTGTCTTCAGCAATCTTGTCAGGAAGGTAAAGATTATGGAATGCCAATTTAATAAAACAAAGTGTTCTTGGATTGAGTAAGTACTTGTGTGGAGGTCCAATATCCATCTGCTGCCTTAATGCTAACCATATAAATATATGCATGTAGATCTATTTCCCTTTTATCATATATGAATATATTTACCTATGTCCATGCCTGTATGTAGACCTCTATAAATGCTCCTTGACTCCTTGTTCTTTTCTCTATTTGCTTTCACTTTACTCTTGTCCCAATATTATGCTCAGCCTTCATTAGCTTTCAGTAATTCCTCTCAGTTACATTATCCTTGATCATGTTCTACCAGGCCTCTCACACCCTTCTTGCCACTGATTTTGGATCAGTTGTTCCCTTGTCCCTGAATTGGTCAACATCTTCTTTTCCCCACTCCCCCCTCTGCTATGTCCCTCCGGAACATTGATCCCATTGTTTCTCCTCCAGATTGTTCATCCAGCCTATCTTATCTCGGTAGAACTGCAGAGATTTGAGTGGGCCATCCCAGACAGATAAAATAGCTTTGACAATAGCTTCAACCCTCTGCCAGGCCAGAAAAGCCCCACTGGCTAATCCACAGCTCTGCCCTCCCAGGACTGGGGTTAGCATAACCTACAGGGCCATGCAGTGGGGAGTAAACAGGGCACACAAGAGCTAGTACACATGGAGAACACAAGTCCAGGGAACTCCAGGTCCACTCAGGAAATCCCAACCCCCTCCCCAAGGTACAGTTCGGCACAGGACCTGATCCTAACACATTTCTTATAAAAAGCCTGAGGCCTTAAAAAAAAAAAAACCACAACCACACCAAGGTTTTCATTCTTACTTTCTTCCTTTATTTTTTACACTTCTCTGGAATACAACCATCACACACCTTGTTCATTAACAAAACACTAGCATAACAAAACAAGGAGAAACTGCAACGGGTTTTACAAGTTCCTGAGCAAAGCATAGAGTCCAAACAAGCATACATTAACAGCGCTCATCGATATTACGCTAGTATTATTTTTCCTATTGTTCTTCTTAAAACTCTTGTCTCTTGCCCCTTCCTTTAATTTTTTTCTTTTAATATAGCAAGTTTTACTCCATAATACTATTAAAAATATTTTTCTATCAAATACTAGCATCCATTCTTCCATCACTGCAAATCAGGTATAGTTTGGGCCTAATCTCCCTTCTCTAACCTACCAAATAAGACTACCTGATACCTCCCCCTGCCTCTCTTTTTTTTGCATACTGCATCTTTCACTCTCATTCCCTAACACCTTTTTCCCAACTGCCTCTATATCTTTCCCAATAGCTCCACTAATACCTAACAAACTCCCCCAGATACTTATTACAAATTGTCCATTGCTCTTATCCTGTACCACATAACAGAGTTAACCATTCCAACATAACACCCCTATTAGCAACTCCAAGATGACAAGGAAGCAACAGATGACAACCATTAAAAAGAGATAGAGAAAAAGCAGAAACAAATAATGGAATACCAGCCAGAACTCAATGTAATGCCCAAAACTGAAGAGCTATGACTTTACCAGGAAAATAATTCAGAAGAGTGATGATAGCATTCATGCAACAGATGAAGGAAAAGACTGAGAGGAAAAGTGAAAAAAAAAACTAGTAATTAAAAAAAGAACAGAGAAATCGAATTGAAAAGGTGGAAACACAAATTAGTGAGCTAAAAGATCTACAGATTTTAACCCCAAAGAAGAAAAAGTAGCAAAAAATGCAAGAGACGGAGAAATTCTTGAAAAAGATGCGGGACATAATTTAGAAGAACAGCCTGCATCTTGTAGGGATTCCAGAAAAGGAAAGGGCAAAAAAGAAAAACTCCACACAGATCATAGTCCATGAAATCCTTACAAAAGAACCTCCTTCAGTGTATAAAGGAGAAAAAGATAACTATTCAGGTAGCAGAAAGAACCCCAGGCAGGAGAAATCCCAAAAGAAAAGCTCCCCAACATACTGTAGTCAGGATGTCTAACATCAATGGCAAGGAAAAGTTCTCAGAGCAGCCAGAGAAAAAAGATCAGTTACATAAAAGGGTCAGGAATTAGAAAAACTTCAGACTTCTCAGCAGAAATCATTCAGGCAAGAAGACAATGGAATGATGTCTACAGAGTACTGGAGATAACAGATTGTCAACCTGGAATTCTGTATCCAGCAAAATTAGCAGTCAAATACAATGAAAAAATAAAGGTATTCCAAGAAAAGGAGAAACGAAAACAATTCATAAAAACAAGGCCAACACAATGATGGTGCCCAGCTATCAAAAGATATAACGTCTGGGGTCTTAAAGGGTTGAATGTAAACAAGCAGCCATCTAGCTCAGAAGCAACAAAGCCCACCATAAAAGAAGCTCACTTGCCTATGCAATCATGAGGTGCTGAAACAACCAGGTATCAGGCATCAAAGAACAAAAATCAAAACCAGTGGATCAACTGACTCCCGATACTATCACTGAAGACAAATGGATACAGAGGCAAACAGAGTGGAAGAAACAGATGGTGCCCAGATACTAAATGATTAAGTGTCTGGAGTCTCAAAGATATGAAGATAACTGAGTTACCGTTCAGCGCAGAAGCATCAAAACACACATGGAAGAAGCACACCAGCCTGTGTGATTAAGAGGTATCGAGCATCAAAGAACAAGAATCACATCATTACGAATGAGGGGGAGAGCAGGGTGGGGACCTAAGGCCCACTGGTGGGCAATTGATCACCCCCTTACAGAGGAGTCACAGGGAGGAGGCAGACCAGTCAAGGTGCAGCCAGGCAGTGATGATACATACAACATTCCTCTAGTTCCTGAAGTCTTCCTCCCCCCAACTATCATGGTCCCAACTCTACCTTACAAATCCAGCTGGACTGGAGAAGGTACACTGGTAGAGAAGGGACCTGGAGATATGGGGAATTCAGAAAAGATGAGCCCCTCGGGGCCAGTGGTGAGGTTGGAGCTATTGGAAGGGTAGAGAGGAGGTAGGGTAGACAGATGGAATCAACTGCAAGGATATACACAAAGCCTCCTATCTGGAGGACAGACATCAGAGGAGTGGGCTGGGGGAAAGGTCGGGCAGTGTAAGATATGACAGAATAATAATTTATAAAGTATCGAGGGTTGGTGGGGAAGGGAGAGCAGGGGAAGAGGGAAAAGGATGGGAAGCTGATATCAGGGGCTGAAGTGGAAAAGCGGCTATTTGGAGAATGATAACAGCAAAAGACATGTGAAAGTGCTTGACACAGTATATGTATATATGTTTTGTGAAAAATGATGTATGGACCCCCAATAAAATGATTTTTAATTTAAAAAAGTCCAACACTACAATAAAATACTGAATGAAGTAGTATGGTCAAAAAACAAACAGCAACACCACACAAACCTGAAACCAACATACAGGACAATTTCTCACAAAAACTAAGCAAGCAAAAAACCAACACACTAACCAATGCTCAGAAAGGAAATAACACAGGAAGAACAAAGAAATTAAGCACAAAGTACCAACATAAAAAAAAAAAACCAACATACACATATATGAAGTAAAATTACACTAAAAATACATGCATATCAGTAATTTCATTTAATATTACTGGATGAAATGAACCAGTAAAGAGAAAGAGAGTGACGGAATTGATAAGAAAACAAGAGCAACAATTTACTGCCTACACAAAACACAACACACAAACAACAACATGAACAGGTTAAAAATCAGAGACGGGACAAAAGCATATCTACCAAACAGCCATCAAAAGATACCAGGGGTAACAATATTAATCTCTGAGAAGATAGAGTTCAAGGCAAACAATATAATTAGAGACAGGAATGAACACTACCTAATGATAAAGGGAACAATAGCTCAGGAACCCAAAGCTATACAAAGCATGTATGTACCCACTGGAACACCCTCAAAATACATCAACCTAAACTTTACAAAACACAAAAAAAATGATATAAAAGCATCAGCAATAATAGCAGAAGACTTTAATATATCACTCTTAAGGAAAGACAGACCATTAAGAAGAAAAACAAAAATTCAACAAAGACACTGAAGGCTCAATAACACAATCAACAAAAAGGACCTCCTTGATATATACAGAAAATCATCCAACAAAACAACAGTATACATTCTTCTCCAGCACACATGGAACATTCTCAAGAATAGACCACATTCTAGGCCACCAATCATGCCTCAACAAATTCAAAAAAATTGAGATCCTACGAGCTGATTCCCGGTCGCATAAGTGGTTGAGTGTCAGACTGCGGCCCATGGGTTTGGCAGTTCAAATCCAGCGGCGGCTCTCAGGAATAGCACTGGGTAGCACCCACGACCACCAAAGGCAGTGATGGCAAAAAATAAGAAAAAAAAAATGAAATCCTACCATTAATCTCTTGAAACCACAAAGCTATAAAATTAGAATCAGCAATAAAATGAGCTGAAACATAAAGGCAAACACATGGAGACTGAACAACATAGTATGCAAAAAAGGCTGGCTAATAAAGCAAATATAGGCAGAAATTTAAATATCCCTTGGGACAAATGAACATATCAAAAATTTTGGAACACATCCAAAGAAGTAGTCAGAAGCCAATTTTTAGCCATCAACACACATGCAAAAAGAAGAGAAATCTGAAATCAGTATCCTAACCCAACACCTCCGAAATGGGAACAAGGACAACATAAAAGAAAGAAATCACAAAGATCCAACCAGAAGTAAATGATATGATAAAAAATAGAAAAAACAACAACAACAAAGGAAGCTGATTATTTAAAAAGATTAACAAAATAGATCACTGGCAAACTTAACAAAAGGAAAAAGGAAAAGATGCAAATACCCAGAATAACAGATGAAAATGGTAACATTATAGCATCCAAATGAAATAAAAAGAATAATACACTACTAAGCAAAACTGTACTCAAACCACGTCAACAATCTAAAAGAAATGGAGAGACACCCACTCATATTAATGCAGACAGATAATGAAAAACTCATAATAAAAGAAGAAAAAGAAAAGATCATTTAAAATCTACCAACCAAGATAATCCCAGGATCAGATGGTTTCACAGGGAAATCCTACCAAATATCCAATGGCGATCAGACAGCAATACTACAGAAAATACTCCAAAACATAGAAAAAGACAACAACAATCTTGCAAACTCTTTCATTGAAGCCAGCGTACCAATATCCCTCATGAACACAGATGCTACAATCCTCCACAAAATCCTGGCCAGTAGGATATAGCAGAATATAAAAAATAAATAAATTCACCAAGATTAAGTGAGATTCATTCATGCAGGGATGGTTAAATTTTTTTTAAAGCAATCAATATAATCCATCACAATAAGACAGGAAATTTAAACCACATGATCATATTAATAGATACAGAGTAGGCATTTGACAATATTAAACACTCATTTCTACTCAAAACACTCAAGAAAATAGGAATAAAAGGAAAGTTCCTCCACAAAACAAAAGCTATATATGAGAAACAAACAGGCAACATCTTGTTCAATGAAGAAAAACTAGAAACTTTCCCACTGAAACCAGGGACCTGGCAAATATGTCCCCTATCACTACTCTTATTCAACATTGTGCTGGAAGTTTTAGCTAGAGCCATCAGATAACAAAAATAAATCAATGGGATATGAATAGGCAAAGAAGAAGTGAAACTCTCACTATGAAGATGATATGATTCTATATATAGAAAACTCAAATGTCTCCACAAAAAGCCTGCTGAAAAACAATCAAGGAATTCTGATGCAAAGTTAAACAGAAGTCACATTGGACAGCTGTATGACCAGAGCTATGAAAAAGGAATTAAGAAATCAAAAGCATTTACAGTAACCATACAAAAGATGAACTGCTTAGGAATAAACTTTACTAAAGAAACAGATAAACCAAACAGAGAAAATGACAAAGTATTACTACAGAAAGCTAAAGCGTATCTACAAATATGCAAGAATATCCCATGTTCATGGATATTGTGGAAATGACAATGCTACCTAAAACCATCAATAGATACAATGCAATACCAATTCAAATCCCAAATAAATTCTTGGCAAAAGGCCCAAGAGAAGCAAAGAACTTCTGTAAAAGAAGACTACGTTGGAGGCTTAGCCCTGCCTGATCTACAAAGCCACCAGATAACCACAGTAGTCAAAAGAGCTTGTACAATGAGAGAAACAAACTAATATGTGAGAACAGAAAACTGAGGCATCCATAGGCATCTAACCTTTGACAAAGGACCTAGAAATATCCAAAGGGAGAAAGAGCACCTCTTTAATACATGGTGTTGAACAAACTGGATTTGCATATGCAGAAGAATAAAACAAGACCTATCACTTTTCCCATTCATAAAAACAAACCTAAGATGGGTTAAAGATCTAAATGTAAACCCCAAAGCTATCAGGATCAAGGAGAAGGCTGGAACAAACTGAAGGGCCCATTGTAAAGCATACCTAGACTACCAAACACAATGGAGGAGATAGATACAGCAGAAGATAAGATAGATGATTGGGACATGCTGAAATTGCACCACTTAGGTACACCAAAAGACTTCCTCAGAAGAGTGAAAAGAAAGTCCACAGGTTGAAGAAAAATTTTTTACCAATGACACAACAGGAAAAGGATTAATTACCAAAACACACAGAACTCTGCAACAGTTCAATAAGAAAATAAAAAGAGACCCAATTAAGAAAAGGGAAAAATATATGACGACCACTACAAAAAATGAAATACAAATTGCTGACCAACACTTGAAAAAAAATGTTCACTATCACTAGCCATCAAGGAGATACAAGTTAAAACCCAAACGAGATGCCACTTTGCGCCACACATTGCTAACACCAGTTACAAAGAACAAACAGAAAATAGCAAATGCTAGAGAGGATGTAGAGAAATTGAAACTCATGTACACCATTGGTGGACTTGCAAATGCAGACAGCCACTTTGGAAAATGATATGGTGATACCAATAGCAACTGAGCCTGTATGATCCAGCAATACCACTATTAGGCATATGCCCTAAAGACATAAGAGAAAAAACATGAGTAGAGTATGTTTGCCCATTGTGTTAGACTGGGTTGACTAGAGAAATAAATCCAGAGACACTCATAGATATATAGGAACAGCTTCATATCAAGGAGGAATTAGATATCAAAAACACATCCCAGTCCAGTCCAAATTAAGTTTAAAAAAATCTAATACTAGTCCATAAACCCCTCTTCAGACTCATGCAACTGCATACAATGATGGAGAATTCAGGAACATCACAGTGGTACAGAGTCTTGTGGATGCAATGGGGGTAAAAGCATCACAAGGCCCTGGCAGGTCTCAGCCATGTGGCTTGCCAACAGAAAGGTGAAGCAGAGAGGGAAAGTTCCCCGAATCCTCATGAGAAGGCCATGCCCCAAGGAATCATCATGAGGGTGTGATCTGATTTACAGGCTAGACTCCACCCCTACACTTATTTATCAAGCTGACATGAAATTATGTAACAAACACACCCATGGTCATAGCAGCACAGTTCTTCATAGCAAGAAACTGGAAGCAGCCATCACATGCCCAAGCATGGAAGAATGGATAAAGAAACTATGGTACATATACACATTGGAAAACCAGTGATGAAAATATGAAACACCACATGGCATGGAAGGATCTGGAAAGCATTATGCTGAGTGAAGTGAGTCAATCACAAAAGGGCACGTATGGTATGAATCCACTACTATAAAAAGAAAATTAAACAAATGCTAGGTATCAAAAGGACTCTATGGACTCAGAAGGAAACCCTGCACAGTCCTGCACCACCCTCACGACTGTTCCTGTGGTTGATACTGCTATTGCAGCCTGCATCTTTGCGAGGGTCTTCCTCCTTTTCTCTGCCTGCCTACTTTATTAAATGTGATGTCCTTCTCTGGGGACCAGTCTCTCCTTACAACAAGTCCAAAGTATGTATAAGTATGTATAAGTATGTATATGTCTCACTGTACTTCTTGCAAGACAGATTGAGTTGACCTTTAGGCACTATGTGGTATTTTCAATATTCTTTTCTGCACCACTATTGAAATACATTGTTTCTTCTTAAAATTTGGTGTCAACAAATGGCACTAATGTTAGAGTAAGTGTAGAACCCCAGCATTGGTGTTATTTGATATTCTTAACATTGGGAATATTTTGATGGGCAGAAACTGATCCATCTCAAAAAGCCTAAGTTCTTTCTTTCAACCTAATTACTGTTTTCCTACTTCATCGACCATGTTTATGCTGAATAGGTTTGTAGAATAAGAGTCTGGCCGGCAGCCTCAGTTTCTAGACACATACCCTGTCCCCCACTCCCTCCCAGACAAATTATTGTTGCTAAAGCTATTCTAAGCATAAAGGACTCTGAAGACGTTAAAAGGAATCACCAGGACAGAGAACCAACAATATCAGACAACAGCAAGAGATTAGGAACAGGAAAACATCCTCTAAATACCAGTGAATTCCAGAGGCATCCCTGCTCTTAGTCTATTGCAATGCATTACAGATCATTGCAGCCTTATTTTTCCCGAGAGGTTTTACCACTTGGCTTTTCTTATTCTTTTATTATTGTTGATCTCAATGAATAACACACAAAATCAAATGAAGGATCTTAGGACTATGAAAGAGTAAAACAAGACTGAACTCTAATTATTCAGTAGAAACCAGGCAAGTGAGTAGGCAATGAGACAGCAAATATATAACCATGAAAGAAAAATTCTCAACCATTAAATTTGTTTCTTGGGAACATGGCAAAACTGAGACATTTCTGGATTAATAGAAATTAAAGATTGTGTCAAAACTAGATCAGCCTTATAGAAAATATAAAAGTTAAAGGGAATCACGAGGACAGAGAACCAACAATATCAGACAACAGCATGAAATTAGGAATAGGAAAGCATCCTCTAAATACCGGTTCAAATAAAGAATTCTCAAAGATAAAACAGAGCTGGCATACTGAGTAGAGGGAACCAGAGACATTAATCTGTAAATGACAACATTGCAGTGAAAAGAGGAATAGATGATATAATTATAGAACTTTCATATGTAGACAAAGTCAAGATTACATCAAAAAATGAAAGACTCCGTTCAATTTAGAAGACAAGTTTAAAGGTGAACCAAAAAGAGTTGACAATTTTTCACCTTAAAAGAAAAAAAGAAAAATACAATCTCAGTAAATACAAAATCAACAATGAAAGAATTAAAGTGAAAATCTACAAACAAAAAGAACTTGGCACAGAAAACTAAGAAGAACAAAGAAAGTGTAAGCATCACATATACACACAAAAAGCACAAAATGATAGCTGCAAACTCCAAGCCATTAATAACCATACTGGATGTTAATGGCTTAAATGTACCTATAAAGAGAGGGAATGATAGAATTGATTTAAAAACTAGGACTATCAATAATACTGTCTATAAGAGACACACAATAGACACAAAGACATAAATAAACCAAAACACAAAGGTTGGAAGGAAATGTAACAATCAAAAAGGAGCTGGAGTGGTAATGCCAAAATAAACTCTGATAAAATAGACCTTAAAGCAATAACCACTATAAAAGATAAGAACGGATATTATATAATAATTAAAGGGACAGTTCATCTAAAAAACATAACTGTAATACATATATATGCACCCAATGACAATAATCCAACATATATGAAGTAATCTCTAACAATATTGAAAATAAAAATAGTTCCAGAACACACTACTTTTGTAAAGGATAAAACAACTGGAAAAAAAAAAAGATGATATCAACATTAGAGTTAACTAACTTGAACTTATAGATATATATAGGACATCCCACCCAACTGCAGCAGAATATGCATTTTTCCAATACATATGGATTGTTTTCTGGAATATATCATTTCAAGCCATAGAACGAGCCTCAATGAAATCTAAAACATCAAATTATTCAAAGCATTTGCTCTGGTCAGAACACTATGACAGCTGAACTCAATATAGGAAGAGCACAGGAAACAAGAAATACATAGGAATTGAATTATACCATTTTAAAAAATAGTAGGTATAGAGGCTGAGCCCCGGTGGCATAGTGGTTGTGCATGGGACTGCAGCCCACTGGGATGGAGGTTCAATTCCAGCTCACAGGAGCAAAATCTGGGCCTCCTACTTCTACCACCAGAGGGCAGTGATGCCTTAAAAAAAAAACTAAAAATAGTAGGCATAGAAGAAATCAGAGGGAAATTTATTTCTTAACCCTAAGAGTCAAATGAGAATGAAAGCATACATATACTAAAACAATTGGTCCGCAACAGAAAGAGAGCTCAAGTCAATTTAGAACAATAGCAGCACATATGAAAAGAGAACCAAAGTTAAAACATTCAGTCAGAAACTTCGACAAGTAAAAAGAGAATTGCAAATGAAGTCCACATTCACCAGAAGAAAGGAGATTATACAGATTGAGGGCAGAAATAAAGGAAACAGAACAGAAAAACAACAGAAAGAATCAGCAAGATCAGAATTTGATTCTTTGAAAGAATCAATCAAATGAACGAACCATTGGCCGAATAGAGAAAAGAAATCATACAAATCAGAAATTAGATGGATGACATTACAATAGAACCAAATGAAATTCAAAGGATTATGATACAATACTATGGATAGTCCAGAAATTTGAAAACCTGGAGTAAATGGACAAATATTTAGAAACACTACCTACCTTAATGATCATAAACTGAGGTTAAAAAAAACTGAATAAGGCTGAGCCCTGGTGGCGTAGTGGTTGTGCGCGGGACTGCGGCCCACTGGGATGGAGGTTCGATTCCAGTTCCATGGATCTCCTACTCCCACCACCTGAGGGCAGTGATGCCCCCCCCCGCCAAAACAAACAAACAAACAAAATAAACCTGCATAAGCCTATTGAAGAGGTAATAATAATAATAATAATAATTTTTAAAACCCCAAACAAAAAGAAACCCTTGCATGAATAGTCTCACTGGAGAATTCTATCAGACACTCAGAGAAAACTCATACATATACTATATCAACAAGTTCATAGAAAATGTAGAAAAACTCCTGAATTCATTCAAAGAAGCCAGAATAATCCTGATATCAAAACCAGGCAAAGATGCCACAAAAAAAAGAAAATTGCACACCAATACATCTTATGAATATAGGCATAAAAATTATCTCAACAAAATTCTAGGCAACATTATTCAACAGGATATCACATAAATGAATAAATACTGCATGATGACCAAGGGGGATTGAGACCAAGTATGCAAAGATGAATCAATATTTGAAAATAAATCAACATAATAAAACAAAAGAATCACATGGTCATTTGAAGTAATACAGAAAAGAATTTGGTAAGGTACAATATTCATTCCTGATGAGACACTCTATGTAAAATAGAAATAGAGTGAACTCCCTCACACAATAAAGGGTAAATATACAAAACTAATAGTCCTTGCTATCCTCAATGGAGAGACTCAAAGCATTTCTTTGAGAACAGGAATCAGACCAAAATAACTTGCTGTCATTGGGTCAATTCTGACCCTTAGGGACCATATAGGCCTGAATGGAACTGCCATTGAGGGTTTTTGAGACAGTAACTCTTTATGGAAGTAGAAAGCGTAGTCTTTCTCCCATGAGGCAGTTGGTGATTTTGAACTATTGACGCTGCATTAGCAGCCAGAGTTGTAACCACTACACCACTAGATCTCCTGGAATTAGACAAGGATGCTCTTTATCACCACTCTTCTTCAGTGTTGTACTGGCAATCTAAGCAAGAGCAACAAGGCAAGAAAAGTAAATGAAGGGCTTTCATAAAAAGTAAAACTCTCTGCTTGCAAATGATATGATTCCAGGATAGAAAATCCCCCGGATTATACAGGAAAGTTAGTTACTAGAATTAGTAAAGAATTCAGCAAAGTGGTAGGATACAAGAATAACACACATCAATTGGATTTGTCCCATAGATTCCCAAACTCATTTGGTCTGTCATGCCTCTTTCCAGAACAAAATAAATTAAAAGTGTTCTTAAAATCCGACTATACCAGAGGATGCATACAGGTACAGATGGGAACTGGAAACATAGGGAATCCAGGACAGAAGACCTCCTCAGGACCAGAGGTGAGAGTGGCAATACTGGGAGGATAGAGGGAAAGTGGAGTAGAAAGAGGGAAGTGATTACAGGGATCTACATATGACCCCCTCTCTGGGGCACAGACAACAGCAGTGGATGACGGGAGACATCCTGCAGCGTAAGCCATGACAAAAAAGATAATAAATTATCAAGGGTTCATGGGAGGGGGAGAATGAGGAGTTGATACCAAGGGCTCAAGTAGGAAGCAAGTGTTTTGAGAATGATGATAGCAACAAATGTACAAATGTGCTTGACACAATAGATGTGCATATGGATTGTGCTAAGAATTGTATGAGCCTCCAATAAAATGATTTTTTAAAAGGTATTCAGTACCCCCTTGGCAATGGAAAACTTAGGCTATATCCAAGACAGAGTGTAGGCATTTACTTTTGCAGCCCCTCTCGATTGTACTATAACCCCCAAAGGGGCAATATCTACAACTCTGGGAAACATTGCTATATCATCAAAGAAAATTTTTAAGAGGAAATCAGTACCATTTGCAATATCCCCTTCGATGATTAAAAGCAATAGATTTTACCATAAAAGACCTATACAAAGAAAACTGGAAAACAATGCTCCAAGAAACCAACATTTATTTTGTTCTTCCACACAAATGGGAAATGTATCATGCTCCATTGTACCCCAATCCCGGCACTTATCTGTCAGCTTGTTGTACTGTGGTGGTTTGTGTGTGGCTGCGATGCTGGAAGCTATACCCTCATTATGCCGGATACCAGCAGAGTCACCCACAGTGAACAAGTTTCAGTGGACTATACAGACTAAAAATAATCCATAAAGAAAGAATTGGCAGCACCAGGCAACAACCCAATGTGACCTATAGTTACAATGCCAGCGCGGTTAAATTTCTATCAGCACCATTTAACAAGCTGTTGTTGTTCTTGTTGTTGTGAGGTGCTGTTAAATCAGTTCCGACACAGGGCAATGTTATGCAAAACACTACCTTCTCCTGGGCCACCTCACAATAGTTATTTTTGAGCCCATTGCTGCAGCCACTGTATCAGTCCATCCCCCTGAGGGCCTTCCTCTTTTTTCTGACCCTCTACTTTGCCCAGCATCACAACTCTTTCTTGGGACTGATTTTTTTTCTAATAACAGTTCAAAAGCATGTAAGATAAAGTTTGACAGTCATTGCTTGCAAAGAGCATGCTTGTACTTCTCTCAAGATAAATTTACTTTGTTCTTCTGGTAAGTTTCTCTACCAACATCATAATTCAAATGCATACACTTTTCTGTCCAATTTTCATGAGGCTATTGAAAATAGCAGGGCTTGGATCGGGAGCACCATAGATTATAATGTGACTTTTTTTATGTGTGTGTGACCATTTTCTTGCTTATGCTTTAAAGAGGTCTTGTGCAGCAGATTTGCTCAATGTCTGTGCATTTGATTTCTTGACTACTTCCATGAGCAGCGATAATAGAACCAAGTAGACAGAAGGCTTTGACAATGTCACGTGTGATGATGTTGTTTGTTGATCCACTTGCAAACATTTGAATTTTCTTTATATTGAGTTGTAATCCATACTGAAGGCTAAAGTCCTTCAGCTTCATCAGCGGGTGCTTCATGCTCTCCTTTATTTGTGGTATTTGTGGTATAAAAGCACTAGACTAACTAAGATGTCAACTTCATGTGGAAAAGAATGAGGTCCTCCATCAGTGAAACACTACTGAAGAAGGTAAAAGATTCGACACTACCCTCAGAACCTAGTCTATAGTCATGGTAGTCAAAATAACTGGCATTGGAATGATAACAGTCATAGACAAAGGGAATAGAATTGAGAATTCAGACACAAACCCACCCATCTCCAGACAAAAGTTTATTAAGTGGGGAAGAGATGATCTGGATGCCAATGTATAGCAAATTGAAACAGACTCCATTCCCCACATCTTACACAAGAAATAAATCAAAAGAGATAAAAAAAGTAAATATAAACCTATCAAGATTATTGGGGGGAAAACATAGGCCCATCGTAGAGGTCTAACTACCTTATATGGCATCCAGAGAATGTAAACCATAATTAAAATGCACAAACAGCAGTGTATTAGGAAAAAGCAGGACCTCTTAATTCAACAATTTCCATAACAACAAAAATAAGGAAATGGCCAAAAGTCCCAATTACAGAGGAACGGATAAACAAACTCTGATACATTCATATTATGGGACATTGTGCATCAACCAAAACAATGACCACCCTCTTAAACGCTGCAAGACATGGACAAAACTAGAGAACATTATGCTTAGCAGACTCAGTCAATCTGGCAAAGATAAATATTTAATAACACGCTTGTTATGAGGAAAAACAAAGCAAGAGAAAGATGGTCTAGAGCCAGGGATAGGGGTGGGACCAGGGGTCGGGGAGAGACAGGATATTGAGGAGGGAGGGAAGAAGGAAGGAAGGCAGAGAAATGCCATATATATGGAGGGCTTAACAGGATGTCGTTGTTGATTGCATTTCTTGAGATGGGTTGTGTCAATACACAGTATGTTTCTTTACAAACAAAACAAAGCAAAACACTCCTCCAGATTCCTTATCCCTCAAATCTAAATAGTGGTTTTAGTGGCATTTCAGAAAAAAAGAATTGGAAACTTAAAATTGAAATGGACTTGGAGTTTTTAGTGACAAACAAATTCATGTCAAATAGACAAACAAAGGCACACCACAGAACTGCCTTTAAAATGTTCATGAAAAGACATCTCCAACATCCCCTTAAATAAGGGTTTTGGGGAGAAGATGAGCCAGTCAGATTGCAGCATAGAACTGATGAAACATACAGCTTTCCTCTGGTTCTTTAATGCTTTCTCTCCTCCCCCTACCCCCACCACTCTCATGACCCTAATTCTACCACACAAATTTGACTAGACCAGAGCATGTACATGGGTACAGATAAGAGCTTGCAACACAGGGAATACAGGATAGATAAACTTCTCAGAACCAATAGTGAGAGTAGCCATATCAGGAAGGGAAGGGGAAGGTGCGGGGAGAAAGGGGGAACCAATCAAAAGATCACAATGATCTATCTACAACCCCCTCTCAGAGGGATGGACAACAGACAAGACAGGAAGGGAGACATTGGACAGTGCAAGACATGAAAAAAATAATAATTTTAAAATTATCAAGGGTTCATGAGGGAGGGCAGGATGGGGAGGAAGGGGAAAAATGAGGAGCAGATACTGTGTTAGACAGGGTTCTCTAGAGAAACAAAACTGGAACACTAATAATTATATACATAGATAGGTAGATAGATATATATCTAATGTAAGAAATAAACAGTTGACTGATGTATAAAGCAATACAAATGACTCAGTGCAATTTACTTACGTGAGACAGCTAGTGCACTGGCAGTCCTTCAAGTCTTGAGGGCCGCGGAGTAGTCCTCTGTAGAGCAATTCAGGGTTTCTGGACACAGGCAGCAAACAGCAAGGCAGGTCACCAACATTCAGTCAGATGACAGGGTCTGTTTGTCCCCAGCTCAAGAGATGTATATTCCAGCAGCATGGCAAACACAGTCAACTCACAGCAACACCGTCCACGGATTAGGGTCCCACAGGTAGTAGAGCTTGAAAACTGAGGAACTGGACAGCAAGGCCCCCAGATGGTCTGGAGATCCAAGAGTAAAGAGGGAGAAAGGCGAGGTTCACCGAGCCATTTCTATCTCTGCCCTTCAATTGATCTTACGTGTGTTCATTGGCCATGTTGTCACAACAGACCTACCTATATTTTTTGGTCCATATTGTCACAGCAAGCTCACCTATCACAATCCAGCCATTGCCAACTTAGCACCCGTACACAATTCTTTAGCCATATAAAATTTCCAGACACCAATGAAATCAAACTTATACTTAACATCAAACATCTATTATACATATAAATGAGAACACACTGAGTCCAATTGTAGTTAATATATCATACATGATCAAAGAAAAGACATTGAATAAGCTCATATACAGAAAATACATGAAAAAGGCAAACCTTGCTTTTGCAATTGATCATGTGGTTCTAACTGATAAGCAGAACTACCTTTTTCTGCTATCCATTCTGTGTTACCTTTGCCCTCAGCAATCATCTCAGCTGGTTGTGGTTTTTTACCTGGTGGGGTGACCCAGACCTTCATTCCTGAGGAGTCTAGGTCATTAGATGTCCTGTCATGGTGGGGTTGCTGTAACTTACCATTTATTTTTATCACACGGCATGGTAGCACTAAGAGTTGGCCTATGGGATCTCCTGGATTCCAGACATATTCTTCTTTACCCCATTATGTAACACCACTCCAATTTCTTCTTGGTAATCAGGATCAATAACACCACTCAGTACAGTGACATCCTTCCTGACCTGTTGATTCAAAGGCATGAGAAGCCCAAAGTGGCCAGGGGGCATTCTCAGCTGCCAGTTCAGTGGAATCCATGCTGTGTTTCCAGGTGGGAGAGTTTCTTCCTTTGGAACCAGGACCTCCAGGTCTGAGGCACATAGGGTTGCTGAGACAGGAAGCAAAAATGTCACAAGTGGGTCACTAGGAGTAATAGTGAGTGGGTGCCACTCCAGTTTCCACCCCTTGGTTCCTGAACCCATGAATTCTGGCTATTGGAGATATAGCACCATATTTTGACCACTTATTTAAAGTGTATGCAGCTTCCTGGAGAAAACTGCCCCAGCCCCACAAGTTGTTGGCACCTACTGTGCATTGCAGTTGTGTTTTTAGTAGCCCGTTCTATTGTTCTATCAAGCCGAATGCTTCAGGATAATGAGGAACACGCTATGACCAGTGGATTTCATGGGCATGGACCCATTGCCACAATGAATTTGCTGTAAAGTGAGTTCCTTGATCTGAAGCAATGCTATGTGGGATGCCATGTTGGTGGATGAGGCATTTTGTAAGTGCTCCTCAATGGTAGTTTGGGCAGAAGCATTGCAAGCAGGGAAGGCAAATCCATATCCAGAATGGGTATCTATTCCAGTAAGAACAAAACACTGCTTCCAAGAGATGGAAACACAGGGAATATAGGGCAAATAAAGTCCTCCTCAGAACCAATATTGAGAGTAGCCATATCAGGAGGGGGAGGAGAAGGTTGAGGGAGGAAGGGGGAACCGATCACAATGATCTATCTATAACCCCCTGTCAAGGGGGATGCACAACAGACAAGGGGTTAAAGGGAGACATCAGACAGTGAAAGGCATGAAAAAATAATAATAAATTTTAAATTATCAAGGGTTCATGAAGGAGGACAGGAGGAGAAGGAAGGGAAAAAATGAGGAGGAGTTACCAAGGACTCAAGTAGAAAGCAAATGTTTTGAGAACGATTATGGCAACAAATGTACAAATGTACTTGACACAATGGATGTATATATGGATTGTGATAAGAGTTGTGTGAGCCCCCAATGAAATGATTTTAAAACAAAGACTTCTCCAAAAGAGTAAAAAGAGAACCTACAGACTAGGAAAACGTTTTTAGCTATGACATACCTGACAAGGTTTTTATCTTTCACGTTTATAGAACACCTCAACAACTGAAGAACAAAAGGACAGACAATCCAATTTTTAAATGGCAAAGAATATGAAGAAACACTTCACCAAAGAAGACACTCGGCTACCAAGCACATGACAGTAAGGAGGACTTGAGGTGCTTACTGATGAAGATCAAGGACATGGATAACACTTCAATGAAAAAAGAACAAACTGCTCACAACTGAACCATCGGTATCACCACAATAAATGGAGAAAAGGTTGATGTTGTCAAGGATTTTGTCTTACTTGGAACCACAATCAATGCTTATGGAAGCAGAGGTCAAGAGCTCAAAAGAGTATTACATTAGGTAAATCGATGCGCACGGCCTCTTTGGAGTATGGAGGAGCAAGGATTGAAGTGCCAGGACAAAGGCACATTGGACCCAAGCCATGGTCTTCTCCCTTGCATCGCACGCATGTGAAAATTGGACATTGACTAAGAAAAGGAAAGCCATAGACAGATAGATTCATTTAAATCTGGGTGCTGGGGAAGAATATTGAAAGAACCATGGACTTCCAAAAGGATAAACTATGTGGCCTAGAAGAAGGAAGGCCAAAGTGCTCCTTGGAGGCAAGGATAGCAAGACTTCCTTTGGCATACTTTGTACGTGTTGTCAAGAAGGACCTCACGTTTGGTAAAGTAGCTGGGTAGTGAGAAAGAGGAAGATTCTTGAGTAGATGGATTGACACAATGCGCTCAGACATAGGAACAACTATTAGGATGGAGTAGGATGGGTCAGCGTTTCCTTCTGCTGTGCACAGGTGTGCTGGTGGTTTGGAGCCCACTCAGTGTCACCTAACAACAACATCGAGATGCAACTCTAAATGACAATGAGATATTCACTCACACCGGCACTAACAACCACGAGCAACAAACGAAACAGAAAGTGTTGATGTTGTGGGGAGATTCGAACTCTTACACACTGCTGGTGGAAATGTAAAAGTGGTATAATCATTATAGAAAGTGGAATGGAATTTCCTTTAAAAGCTAAACATTTTAAAACCCTAGGATACAGCAATCCCACTTCTTGGCATTTATCCTATTGATACAAGAGGCATAATAGAAACAAATATATGCATGCCTATGTTCACTGCAGCACTATTCATATTAGCAAAAATGATAACAATGTAAGTGTTCATCAATGGACGAATGGATAAACAAACTAGTACATACAATGGAATCCTGTGCAACATTTAAAATTAAAAATAATGAAGACTTTGTCAATTATCCATTGTGCTGACTGAAATGCATCAAGTACAAAAGAGCATATATCAGTTGAGACTATTATTATACAATTATTTTTAAAAAAACAAGAAAAGGTTTGCACATGGGGGATAAATGGTATTTACCAGATAGGATGAAGAGGGAGAGGCAGATTGCTAACTAGATAGAAGACACATGTTGATCAGGGTGAAGGGAAAGAATACACAATATATGAGCAAGGCAACAGCAGTCAGACTCTGGGAGGTATGGAAAATTGCAGGCCACTTATGGTGATTCCAGTAGCATCGAAAATCCTACACACAGATCACACACACAATCATTGACAAATGCACTTATAGGTAGATAGCTATGGTAAAGAGGTAAGGCTGGGTGTAAAGATTTGAATATGGATACTTCTGCATACAGAAATGTAGGTGCTGCATGTATACAAATATAAACTCAGTGATGCAGACCTGAAAGTGTCTTGTATAAAATTAAACATCTTCCAGGAGACATCCATAGCAATTGGCACAGCATAGTTTGTAAAGATAATGCTCGGCTTTGAGTAGTAGCTAGGACAGTGGTTCTCAACCTTCCTAATGCCATGACCCTTTAATACAGTTCCTCATGTTGTGGTGACCCCCCTGACCATAAAATTATTTTTGTTGCTACTTCATCACTGCCTTTTTGCTACTGTTATGAATCAGGGGGCCCCTGTGAAAGGATCATTCAACCCCCAAAGGGTTGAATGATCCCACAGGTTGGGAACCTCTGATCTAGGGTCTTAAAAGTTTGCAAGTAGCCATCAAAGTTACAAGTGTATTGTTCTCTTCCCATCTGGAGCAAAGCAGAGTGAAGAAAGCCTAAGAAAGGGAGCAGTCACCTAAAGCACTAATGGATCACATGAACCCCAGCCTATACAATTCTAAGACCAGAAGAACTAGATGGTGCCTGCCTATCACAACTGCTCTGACTGGGATCACAGCAAAGTGTCCTGTATAGAGCGGGAGAAAAAATGTTGGGGGGGTGGAATCTCAATTTCCCCAAATGACAAGACTCACTGATGTGATAGAAATGAGGGGAATGCCCCAGATTATGGCTTTAAGTTGTTCTTCTGACCTGAACTGAGCTGAAGCCCTTCCTGGGACCGTTTAACCAGAGAATAGATAGGCCCATCAAATAGGTCATTGCACTCCAGAGGAATTATATAAAATCAAAAGGACAGCATTCTCACAAAGCAAAAAGGAGAAGGCTGGAGGGTGTGTGTGTGTGTGTGTGTGTGTGTGTGTGTGTGTGTAAAATTCAGATGAAAGGAAATGGGGAGCCCAGGGAGGACATGGGGAGAGTGTTGTCAATTGAGGGGAGTGCAACCAGTGTCATGGATCATTTAGCTCCAAACTATCTGATGAGAAAACTCATTTGCTCCTCTGAATCCACTGTGCTGTATCTCGTGGAGCAGAGTACAGCTGCCACATGGGTTGCTAATGCTGTAATCTTCACAGAAGGGTATCTTTCTTCTAAGAAGCAACTGGTGAGTTTGAACCTCTACCCTTTGGGTTAGCAGTCAAACACGTGGCCACTGCATCACCAGGGAACTTTTTTTCATTTTCAATTCATTAGAGATATATAAATATACATATATACACACATACATATATATATTCACACCCATATACTGTGTGTATTTATATTTTGCATGTGCATTCATTTGAATTGAATGAAGTCTTCATCCGTACAGCCTGTGTGCCTCAGGAACAAAATTAAAGAAGTAATTCCACGAGCGTGTTTTTGGTTTTGCTTTAAGTGCCTCGTTTTCCTATTTCTAAAGCCATATTCTTCCACTGGAGAGATTTTTGAGAACCTAGATTTTTAAAGGGGGGAAGAAAATTAAAATCTCCCATAACCTCACCACCCAGGGATGACTGCTTTGAATGTGTTGATGGGCTTTCGGCCAGACTTTGTAGGTGAAATACTTAATAAAAACGGGATGCCGGGCTTTTAAGAGATTTGACATAATTAAAGCAAAAGTGACCAACTCCCACCCCGCTTCTTGGGAACCCACCGATATTTTGCAAGCCACGCTTGATGAAATCTTTGAGCACCGGGACAGCGCGTGACCTGCATATATTCTTCCTATGCTAATTTTTGTTTTGGTTTCTGAACAAAACCCGTCTTTTAAAAGAAAAATCTAACAGATTTGAAACCAGAAACTCTGTCCTCCCTGGAGGCATTGAAAAATGCAAACTGAAGGCTTCCCATGTGTGAAGGCTATTACTGATTTCCTTCCAAAAACAGGCCAAGTGTTGCCCTAGCTGTAACGCTTGAGGTCCCAGGCCAGAACCTGTTTGCTTTCCGCGCACTCATTAACCATGGTGTGGGACCCAATAACTGCTCTAATTTCCTACTTTAAATGTTTTTCTTTCCCTGCTTTTCAAAAATGTCTTTTTATGTTGTACATTTACATACTCGCATCCAGCCACTTACGCTGATAGGTTGGTCGCTGTCAGACACAATAAAAAAAGACAGAAACCACTGCGAATTACAGTAGCATTAGTGTTGAAAATGGAAATTTAATTTCCAGAAATGAGCCTCAGCAATAAAAAGCGCCCTTTGTTGCTGCTCAGATCAGAAACGAGTCGGGTCTGAAAGGAAGCGAACGTGCAATTAAAAACATCTCAAAGAGGTATTTGTTATATGTTAGAACAGATGCGCTGGAATGGGGCTTTGAATGTAGGGGCCCAGGTCTGTGATTTTTTTTTTGATGAGAAGGGGAGATAACAGTAATGCTTCACATGTGGGGAGTGCTTTCAAGTTTACAATGTGCTTCTGCCTTTCTGCCATATTTGAATTCTCACAGGGAGCCCACAAAATAGGGAAACTGAGGCTCAAAGAGGTGGAGTCACACACTCTCACTGAGATGAGCTAGTAGCTACAGACCCAAAAAGAGACTTTCAGTGCTTCACGTAATATGCTTCAAAGGATGGAAGAATGTCAAGTTCCCCACCAACAACCATCAGTATGTTAATGCACATGGGGGCGAAGGCAGCATGACCCTAGACCTCCACCGTCAGTGTTTCCTGGTGCCCCTGCAGTGACCCATATTCTAGGTGACTGCCGTCAGGCTTCCAAGGAGAAAGAGAAAAAACATAGTAAGCTTTTGAGCTTCCAACTAGACTTTGGAAACTCAAGGCAAAAGCAATATTTTAAAAGAAAAGGTATGAGGCTTGGAGTTTGAGTATTAAACGGTGCATCAGTAAATGGCAAATACAATATAGGTTTAAGAGAAAACAAAATCATCCAGCACCCTTCTCAGTCTCCTTACAAGAGAAGGGAACTATGAAAGTGGGTGTTGGCAATAAATTGAATCCCCCTGGCTCTGTTCCAGAGTGAAGATCAGGAAAGCAACAAGTCATGTGTTGCTTCTTAGAGAAAAGCGAACTGAATAATTACTGCTACCATCTCTTGAATCAAAAGAGAATCACTCTTCAATATGTGAAGACTATTCAATATGTGCAGTTGAAGCAAAGGCACAACCAATTGAGGGATATATTAGTCAATATTTCACATCTAGAACATTAAAACATCACCAAATTTTTTTCACCAAATATTTTAATCTTAAAAATAAAACCATAACAGTTTTAGAAGCAAACAATGGAAAATATCTCTATCACCATGAATCAAAACCAAGACATCATACAGAAAAACACATAAATTTGTTACATAAAAAGGAAAAATATCTGTAAGACTAAAAATAAAAAGAGTAAAAGGTAAGGATATATTTTTTGCAAAGGATAAGAAATAAAAGACCAGCTATCCAAATAGAAAAACAGTGACACTTAGCGACTGTTTTGGGCTTTTAGATCTGCAAAAGTTTTAAAATCCACTAGCCAGATTTTGAGAAATAGGCAGCCTCCTCCATTATTAGCATGAAAATAAATTGCATAGCCCTTCCAAACCAAACCAAACTAAACCAAGCTCACAGCTGTTCAGTCATTCTGACTCATAGGAGCCTTAAGGGGCAGGATAGAACTGCCCCTTTGGGGTTTCCAAGGCTGCAAATCTTCATGGGAACAGAAAATCTTCTCTTTCTCGCAATGAGAGACTGGTCAGTTCAAACCACTGACCTAGTATATGCTAATGTGTCACCGTGGCCTCTTTCTTGTCCAAGCCTCCTGGGAGGTAAATTGGTAATATTTATTATAAGTTTTTATTTATTACAATTACAGAATTCTAAGCTGAGCTACTCTTTGGCCCAATTGTAACTCTAAGAAGACATTCTGTAGTTATCCTTTCATTGAGAAGAATGACACGGACACAAGTGCATTTATGGCCACATCATGCATAATGCAATGAGATACTGGGCAATTGTAACAGAAGAGAAAGAAAAAAAAGTGTCCTGTATATTCACTGCAATGTTGACTCTGCCACCTGTGAGTTTCTGAGACCCTAACTCTTTATGGGAGAAGAAAGTCCAGTCTTTTTCCTGAGAAGCAGCTGGTGGTTTCAAACTGCTGACCTTAAAGTGAGCAACCCAAAGTATAACCACTACACCACAGACTACCCCACCCTGTATACTGATATCTAGAAAAACAAACAAACACGCACACTGCCATCAAGTAGATTCTGACTCCTATAGAACAGCTTAAAATCGCTCCTGTGGGTTTATGAGACTATAAATCTTTAAGGGAGTAGAAAGGCCCATCTTTTCCCCATGGAACTACTGGTGGTTTCAAACTGCTGACCAACCTGTAATGCTAGAGCTAGTTGCATACTCATATAGATATATCTAAATTAAAAAACAATTAAGATGCAGAACAGCACGTTTTACTTCATCAATTAACAAATTCACACTTATTTGAGTGTGCAAAAACCAAAATCCATTATTTGATTGATTGCAGGAGATTTGCTAAATTCAATATGTTGTTTTGATATAGTTTGGGTAGCTTTATTTATTTTATTTTAATTCTATCAGTATGCAATTTACATATCATAAAATTCAGTGGTTCAATCACATTAAGAAGAGAGGTGCTATTATCACCACAATCAATTTGGGGATATTTTCCTCTTACTCATTGTTGGTAGGATCCCATTTCTCCCTAACTTTCCCTGCAATGTGCGAAGGTAATGATTACTCCAGTTACTGACTCCATAGAACTTACCTATCCTGAATTTCATGTGAAGGAAAAGCATACAAAACAAAATCAAGAAAAAATGAGCAAAAGAAAGCCAACAACTGGTAAAATATACAAAGAAAAACTTCATTTGAAAAGAAAGAAAACATGGGGAGGAGCCAAAAGAAAGAAAGAAAGAAAAGAAAGCATGGAATATTAAAGACTGGAACAGATTCAAAATGTATCCAAAGGGAGATCAAATGATAAGTTGTTAAAATTTGTTAATGATCTCTGTTTAATATCAATTCTACTCATATCTCTGCACTATGGTTAGAGGCTTAATCCTCACAGGTACCCTGCAAATGGACTTTAGGATTCTACTATCGTCCAGAGCCTTCTGAAAACTACATGCTCAGAATTTAAGCTCTGAAACTGTTGCTCCGCACCCAGATTTGGAATTTATTATTTATACACCCTAGATTACATAGGCTGGTATGCTTTTTCTGGGTGGACTTAGTTGACACTTCACTTCTATGGCTGCTTGTAAGATCCCAGGAGCTATTCTTTTTGATAGCCAAGCACCATCTGATTTCATCACCGCACTTTGCTATAACACTCATATTTTCAGTGATCTATCCAGGAGGGTGAGTATCCAGTAGTAGCATGCTATGAGAACTAATTGCTCTTAGATTAGAGCTGGAATCAAGTATGAGTCTAAATGATATTCATATAAACAGCACCCATACCTTGTCTAAACAAACTTGAGATGGATCAAACCTAAGTGAAAACTCCAGAACTCTAAGGCTCATCAATGAGAAAATTGGGAAAAACTTAAGGGTCTTATTGCAGGGCCTACAAGGACTACCAAATACATACCAAGTAAACACATATAGTGGAAGACAACTACATGCTGCTTATGAAGTGTATCTTAAACCTAAGGACCCAAAAAGATTGAAAGTGAAATATTATCCCACTCAGCTAATAACCAAAAGAGAGTTGGGGTGGTGATCTTACTATCAGACAAAAGAGACATTAAAATAAAATCTGTCAGAAGAAACATAGATGGGTAATACATAACAATAAGGAGACCAATTAATCAAGAATATTTAACAAGCATAAATAAAAGTGGGCTTCAAAAATTCATGGAACAAAGGAATTAAAAGATAAAGGAATTTTTTCTGTGAACCTTTTGAAGTCTCGTGTATATATGCACCCAACATTGGCGCCCCTAAATATATAAAGCAAACAGTGATCCAATTGAAAGGAGAAGTAGATAGAATTACATGAGTTAAAACAAGTCTTCAATACACCATTTTCTATACTAGACAGAAAATGTAGAAAGAGGATCAAAGAGGAAACAGTGAATCTGAATGCTACTTTACTTCATAAACCAATTGAACTTTACAGACATACATAAAATTCTCCACTCCTAAACAGCATAATATATATTCTACTCCAGGACACAGGGATTATCTTCCAACACAGACCACATTTGAGGTCACATAGTGTGTCTTGACAAATTTTAAAAGATTGGAATCATACAAACTATCTTCTCGGATCACAGTGGAATGAAGCCAGAAAATAATGATATAAAGAAACCTCAAAAATACACAAGCAGATGGAAACTATACAGCAAACTGGGTCAAGCAGTAAATCAAAAGCAAAATCACAAATTTTCCAAGGTCTAATGGAAATAAAAGCACACTATATCAAAATGTATGGATTGCAGGTAAGACAACATTCACAAAGACACTTATAGCAATAAATGCCTATGTGAAAAAGGAAGAAAGATTTCAAATGAATGGCCTAAAGCCAAGAATTAGAAAGAGAAGATCAATTGAGTTAGTCCAAGTTGACTAGGAAAACAAATTCATAGATACTCCTATGTGTATAAGAAACATCCCAGTTATTGTATGTTTAGAAACATCCCAGTCTAGTCCATATCAAGCCCTTAAGTCCAATATTGGCCCATATGTCTGATACCAGTCTATAAATTCCTGTTTAGACACATGCAGCACATGCAGTGGTACTAGACGCAGGAAGATCACAGGCCAATAGTGAAAAGTCTTGTGGATCCAGTGACGATGGAAGCATCTCAGCACTGGCATGGGTCTCCACGTGGCTCCTCCAGCTCCAAGGCTCTGGATCCTTAAAAGTAGCTCCATATGACTTGTCAACAGGGCTGTCAAGTAGAGAGTGTATACTGCCTCCAGGGAGGAACACAGGATTTCCCAGAATCCTTAGGAGAAGGCCATGCCCTCACAGAGAACTCATTGGCTATGACCTGATTGACAGGCTAGACTCCACCCCTTTGCTCAAATTGACAAGAGATTATGTAACTGCCACACCAATATTAGCCTAATTGTCTATCAGACAAGAAAAGAATCAAGATCGGAGCAGAAATAAATGAAATGAAATAACAGAAAGACAACAGAAAAAATCAATAAAATCAGAAGTTGATTCTCAGAAAACAAACAAACTCACTACCACTGAGTCAATGCTGACACAAAGCAATCCTTGGGGACAGGATAAATCTGCTGCTGTGAGATTATGAGATTGTATTTCTTTAAGGGAATAGAAAGACCCTTCTCAAACCCTTAGCTAGACAAAGAAAAAAAAATATACAAGTAAAAATAAGTGAGATGACCTGACAACGGACACAACCAATAAAAAAGACTATATTTTGAATAACTATATGGCAACAAACAAAATAGCAGAGAGGAGATGGACAAATTGCTGAAGTACACAACTTAGTCAAAGTGAATCAAGAGAGAACAGAATCTCAAGACCCTTACAAAGTGGAGACTGAATCAGTGAACCAATTCACTCCCTGCAAACAATGTGAAGAACTCTAGCAAACACTTAGAGAAGAACTGACACCAAAATTGTTTTGTTGCTGTTGTTGTTAGGTATAATATGTACATTTCCAACTCAGTAGTGACCCATGTATACCAGAATGAAACACTGCCTGGCCCTCTGCCATCCTCCCAAATCATTACTGTTTCAGCATGCTGTTACAACCACTGTGTCAACAACTTTTCCTGAAGGTTGTCTTTATTTCATGGAAGATCCACATTACCAAGATCGATGTCCTTGTCCAGAAACTGGTCCCTCATCATAACATGTCCACAGTCTATGAGATAGAGTCCCATTCCTACAGAGCGTTCTGGTTGTACTTCTTTCAGCAAAGATTTGTTGGTTCTTCTGACAATCCATAATATATGTAATATCTTCACTAACATCATAATTCAAAGACATCAATTATTCTCATCTTTCTTATTCATCTTCCAGCTTTTGCACAACTATGAGCTATGGGTTAGGCCTGGCTCACCTTAGTCCTCACAGTGACATCTTCACTTTCTAACACATTAAATTATAGCAGATTTACCCAGTAGAATTTAAAGTATTTCTTGACTGCTGTTTCCATGACTATTCATTGTGGACCCAAGTAAAATGAAATCATTGACACCTTCATTAATGTATCATAAAGTTATTTATAGGATTTTACTTATATCATGAAGTTATGAGGCTTTTCATTTTCTTTATATTAAGATGTAACTTAATAGTGAAGGCAGTAATATTTGATCTTCATCAGCTAGGGCTTCAACAAACTTTCCTTCAATCCTGATGTTGTGTTCTTCTTCATTTAGTTTAACTTCTTGGATTATATTCTCAATACACATATTTAACAAGTAAAATGTAAGAATGCTACCCTGACACATATCTTTCCTGATTTTAATCACATACTATCTTCTAGAGCTGCTTGAATAACCACCTCTTGGTTATGCACAGGTTCTATAGGCATACATTATAGTGTTCTGGAATTCTTTACAATGTTATCTCTAATTTGCTTTGTGTCTTTGCATTGTTGATGAAATACAGGTAAACACTTTTCTGAATCTGGCTTGAATTTTGGACAGTCTTTGTTAATGTACTACTGCAACCATTTAAAAATTATTCTGAGCAAAATTTTACTTAGGTGTGCTATGAATAATAATGTTCAATAATTTTCATGTTCTATTGGGTCACCTTTCTTTAGTATGGACTCAAACATGAATCCTTCAATTAGTTGGTAAGGTGAATATCTTCTTAGTTTCTTGGTATAGCTGAGTGTGTACCTCCCACACTGTATCTGTTTGTTAAAACACAATGTACTAAGTGATAAAGGCAGGTTACAAAGTAAAAAATATAACTTTTTCAAAGGTTTGGGAAGATAAATATTACAGGTGACAATCTTTAGACTAAAAGAAAGTTTCCTTTTTTGTGTGGTGCTTTTTTATATTTTCCAAATTTATTGATTTGCTTACATATGCTTAAAGAAACCAAAAAGAGAAATAGTAAATGAGTATTTCATTCAGAGAAGTGCTTCACAGGTAAGAATTGCAGTCTGTGTTATCTCCAAAGCACAAGTTTCAGTATTATAAGGTTTTTAGATAACAACTGATTTGCATTTTGTAATCTCACAATTTTATGTGTCATGAGTTTGAGCCAAGTTCGGCTGGAAGGCTCTTTTCAGTAGTTTTAGTAGGCAGCTAGTTTGCCTGTAGAAGCCCAAAATGATTCACTCACATGTCTGCTGTATGATGGGCAATTGAGTGGGTGATCCTCCAGCTCTTACCTATCTTCATATAATTCCCAGGATTCTCTCCAGCTGGGGATTTACCAGATTTTTAAGATAATGTGATGCACCTTTTCCCCAAAAGAGTGGGGGGGGGGGGAGTGAGGGTGCATCTTATGGCCCAAAGGTGTGGTACCTCAGAACATTTGTTTATTATCCCATGCACCCATTTGCTGTCTGCTGCTGTTCCCATGCTGTGGATTGTTGTGTATTCAGGGGGAAGTCCCACCTTCTGGAGTCTCAATGTCAGTCAGGTCACATGACTGGCACAGCTCACACCTCCTTTCATTTATTAATGAAAGTGATGATGGTTCTTAACACCACTATTATGTTTATGCTGCTGAATATTACTGTATTTTGATTTATTTTAATAAATATTATAGTATACTGTTACTATTTGGTTCATAATATTCTTTTTCTTGTTTTCCTGCTCTAAAAACTGGACACATTTTATAGTCCAAAAAATATAGTACATTAATGACATGTCAGTTCAAAATTCCCAGGAGATGAAAGAAAAGGTTACTAGTCTTCTTAAAGAGTAGATTTAAAAGTGAAATAATATTATTTCATTATATTTTATTGGTGAAAACAGTTCTGGGCTAGCTCAGATGCAAGGGAAGAGCAAGTAGAGCAAGATCTGAGGAGACAAATGCCAAAGAATGTACAGCCATCTTTAATTCTTCATAACTGCACACTGAAGCAGCAGAGAGCAAGTCAAAAGACACTCAACTTGGAGAAAGAACATAAGGCTGAGTAGTACCAATGGCCTCCTCTCTTAGCTAGACATGTGAGTGACCATCATTGTGGCCTCTCCAGCTCACTCAGCTGTCAGCTCATTACCTCAAAGGGGCCCCAGTCAGTGCCACAAAAGACAAAAGAGTCTCCCAGCTGTGGTCTGACACAAAATTATGAACTTGCACATTTTTTGGATGATTGGTTTAATTACAATTACATCAGTAGAAAGAGTATCATGCAGATAACCACAATGGCAATCCTTATAAATACAGCACGTCTCTGAATGAAGTACTGCCATTAGCCCAAAACAGACTCCTCCTCACCTGTAACATGGGGTTTGTAATCTTTAGAAAAGTTCTTTGTATATTATTGAATACTGCACAGATGGTAAGAAAAACGTATTCATGTTACAAATGCCAGCCCATATATAGCAAAGTGAAAGGATCTTGGATGTAAATGTCAGTACATTTCTGGGTGCTGAGAAGGAACATCCAGCCTTCATTAGCCAGTCTCGTTAGAGATTGTTTTTATTAATGTACAGCAATGTTTGCACACTCCAGCCCTGTGGCTCTCAGACATGTTTTATTTGGCTGTTGCTTAACATGCAAATCATGTTTCCTGCATGGCAAAGGCTCAGCTGCCTAGATCAGGAGGGGGGGGTGGGGCGGGGCGGTTCTGTGTGCGATAGAGACAAGTCTGCAGTTCATCTGAGGCTCTACCACTTACCAATAACAGAAAGGCTGGCAGCTAAAACCCATCAGCTGTTCCAGGTGGGAAAAGACCTGGCAACCTGCTTGTATCTAAATCCCATCCTACAGAATGCTAATGGGCAGTTCCGCTCTGTCCTGTAGGTCCATGGATTAAGCTCGGTTCAATGGCATAGCTAAATAACCAAAATAAAACAAAACCCCTAGTTTCACGCAAAGTCATATTCACATGAGTTAGGACTTAAACATTCCTTTGGGGGGAACCACAATTCAACTAGTAACATGTACTTCATATCCATATTTTGCTAAAACTTTTTGGTGGCTTCATTATGATGAACAGCCTGCAGCCTAGTTGACAAGGTGATGATTTTGATCAGTGTTTCCCGAAGGGAGTGATACCACTCACTGGAGGGCATTGGAAGGATCCAGTATTTGGACCACAAAAGCATGTACCTACACATTATCCTGGATTATGAGCTCTAGTACAAGAATTTTTAATTGCCAAACCTCCCCTCCTTCCTTCCGTTCCTTCTTTCTTTCTCTTCTAAAATGGAGGAGCAGTGAATCAAACAGGTTTGGGCACTTGTGATCTATTTGTCCGGTTAATGGCAGACAATATATGATGGTTAAACCAGTGGTTCTCAATCTTGCTAATGCTGTCACCTTTTCATACCGTTTCTCACATTGTGATCCTTACTATAACATTATTTTCATTGCTATTTCGTAACTATAATTTTGTTACTGTTATGGATCATCATGTAAATATCTGATGCACATGATGTCTTTTTATTGTTACAAATTGTATTAAAGTATACTGATTAATCACCAAAACAATATGTAATTGTATCTTAGGAAATACTTATTTCTAATGACAAATAAATGAAATTTTGTCTTGAAGCATGGTATAGCATGGGTAAAAATCTTCACACCAGATACTTGTATGTGGGTGTATCTGCATGTGGGCAGACCCACCTGGAGATGGATAGAAGAGTGATCTCTTGGTTTCTAAGCCCATCAGAAATATGTCTTTTCTGATGGTGTTAGACAACCCCTGTGAAAGGGTCGTTCAACACACAAAGTGGTAAGAGCCCACAGGTTGAGAACCATTGGGTTAGATGATGTTGACCCACCTTTGTGTTCAGCAGTCTTTGAAATCTAGGAAACACACCTAGTTTAAACCAACTTGCAAGAAATCCTTTCTAAGAGTCTTGTGCCGATGGATGGTGTAGGGTTTCACTCTACCACTGGGTTCTTTGGCCAGCATGGCCTCTGTAACATAGAAGATGCCCTATAAGATATCCATCCTGACTCTGATTCTCACCACAAACCCGGAATGTGTGTCTCCATTCATTTTGAAAAGCTTCAAGACATTTTCCTTCACAGCTGTTAAACATTAAGTGGCAGTGCTGATCGAGCCCTGCCCAGTGTAACTTTGATGTTTGCATATGGCACTATGCTATGTGGGAGGAAGTCCTAGGAGAGCTGAATCCTTAAAGAGATACTTCACTCCCCACTCCCTCCATTCCTGAGAACTCCTGCCCCTCTCAACAGAAAGCAAACACAACTGCTTTTAATCCCAATGAGTTGTTTCCTTTGATCATTCATTTTTGGCAGTAGAAAAATAACCCTTTGATATTAAAGAAGGCAGACCTACTAGCAATTACTACTATAGTTAGATTAGTAAAAGTGATGGTAATAAATTGAACTGAATGGATCTTAACATGGTGGACCTTCAACTTCTTCTCTGAGCCCAGAGCTGTCAGTTCTGCTTACCTGGTTCTTCTTTCATACCTGAATTATAAATGTTT
Organism: Nesogale talazaci; assembly: GCA_004026705.1. Lineage (NCBI taxonomy): Eukaryota > Metazoa > Chordata > Mammalia > Afrosoricida > Tenrecidae > Nesogale > Nesogale talazaci. The sequence continues at coordinate 241,137 of PVJH01000605.1, forward strand.
ATGAGTCTGCCTCTCTCTGGATGGACTTCTCAGCAACCAGAAAGCACTGACCATATCTTACTAACTTTCTATTACAATGGCTGCCAGTGGTGCTCAATCAAAACATCAGATTGGCTGTGCAGAAAAGCTTTAGCAAGCTAAGAATGACACTAAACTGCAGCTTATCAATTAGTCTGGATTTAAAGAGGGAGTAAATGGTAAATGGGGAGGAAAAACCCAAGGATTGGATAACTACTGTTCCTTTGTTTGCTTTTGCCTTTAAAATACTTTTAAAGGTCTGTACATGCTCATCTTAATCTCCACATCAGCTCCTTCCTTCCCCAGGTCTGGAAAGGAAGTCAGAAGAAAGACAGATTGGAAGGGTATCTTTTATTTCTGACCACAGGGAGAGAGGGTAGGGAAATAGTATCAAACATTGAAGAAATGTGGGATGTAGCCATTCATTCATTCATTCATTCATTCAATGATTGGCTCTTAACCACAAATGGCAGAATTGTCATCTTCCATCAGGAGACCCAGGTGCTATCACTAGTCAATGCATCCTATGTGAAGCCACCACCCAACAGGAGTGGAGACTTCCTGTTGCTACAAGGCTAAACAGGTTTCTGTGGAACTTTCAGACTAAGATAGACTAGGAAGAATGGTGTGCTAGCCTGGGTAGACTAGAGAAACAAATCCATAGACACGCAGATGTATATAAGAAAAGAGCTTTATATATAAGAGAAGTTGAATATTGAGGAAACATCCCAGTCCAATCTAGATCAAGATCATAAGTCCAATATTAGACCATATGTATAATACCAACTTAGAAAGCCCTCTTTAGACTCAAGAAAAGCATGCAATGACATTGAATGCAGGAAGATCACAGACCAGTGGGTGGGAAGACTTGTGGATCCAGTAATGTTGTAAGCATCTCTGCTGGCAGGGCTTTCCATGTGGCTTCTCTGGCTCCAAAGGTCTGGCTCCATCAGCTTCTCTCCATGTGTCTTCTACACAGGGATGCCTTGCAGGGAGTAAGCACATATCTCACCTCCAGCGAGATAATCATCTCCTTAGCACCTCCACATGAGGTCACCAAGCTACTATCTGATTGATCCGCTAGACTTCACCTCTTCACTCTGAATCCTCAAATTGACACCAGGTTATATAACTACCACAAATGGCCTGGTGATCTGCTTCAGAAGACTAGCCAGTGAAAGCCCCAGGAATTACAATAGTTTGATCCGTAAACAGATAGCACAGGGGGTAGCACAGGATTAGGTAGTATTTCGTCCTATTGTCTAAAGAGTTGCTATGGCAGTGAACTCACTGAAGCTATCAACACTGTGTTAGCCTGGGTCGAACAGAGAAACCAATCCAAAGACACTCTAAAGATGTGTGAAAGAACTTTATATCAAAGAGTAAATGTATTATTAAGAAACCAAGCACAGTTCGAGGCTGTGGCAACACAACAGTGAACCCTTATGCACTCGCTCATGAAGAAGAAAGATAATAATGTGGTGTAGCAAGTGGTCTGGTCGGAAGTGCTACAAAGAAAGATGGGATGAGATAAGAGTGTAGATTATAGGAAGCTTCTCCTTTTACTCTTTAATCGGGAGCTCATGAAGGCCTCTGGACCTTGAGTGCTGACATGAAGCATACAGATGGCCAAGGTGTGGGCAGATTTCCAGGCAGAGGGTAAGGCAAAGAGTAAGGGAGAGAGGGTACCTCAGAGTTTAAAGAAGAAGGAGGAAACGTGAGTGAAGAGGGAGGAGAGGGAGTGTAAACAGGACCCAAGAGGTGGGTGGGTCTCAGTCAGGACTCAAGAGTTTACTCTGATGAACTAGACTTTCAGCAGAGATGTGACATCATCTGATTCATATCAGGAAAGCCCCCTTGGCCACTGGAAGATGAGGTTCCATCTGCTGAGACTGTAAGTGGCAGGTAGGGGTGGGGCAGGACAGGAGAGTTAACCAAGTCACCAAGTGACTGGCCTAGTAAAATAAAGCAAGGCTATTAGCTGCCTTCTGAAACCCTGGTGGCACTGCCAACTGAGAGGTTAATAGCCCACATTTTCTAGCTACACCACAGGAGAAAAGGCCTCATTATCGGCACCTGTAAAGATTTTAGCCTCTAAGTGAACTGTCAAAGGTCACTGAAAACACACAAGCTGTAGAGAACCCATAGACGAGGGTGGAAAGCTTAAGAAGGATATATCAGACAAGCAAATACCATCTAAAATGTATAGGAAATGTCGACACCTCAACAGCAACAAAAAAGACAAACAATCCAATCAATACATGGTCAGAAGACAGAAACAGACTCTTCATCACAGAAGATAAAAGGTGGCCAACAAAGATATGCTCCCATCCTTTGGCCATTCAAGATACGCAAATCCAAACAACAATGAGGTAGCATCTTAACCCAGCATTGCTAGCAATGTTGATGAGAGTACAAAGATGCAAGCATGTTGGGAAAAGGCATGGCACTTCCCCTTAAAAGTTGGAAAGAGAAATTCAGCAATCCCTATACCTGGTATCCAAAACAGGGATCCGGAATCCCTATACTTGGTACCCAGAATAGGGATCCAGAATCCTTAGTCTGTATATCTGAGAAGTAAGAGCTTCCACACAAATCAATACATGTAGCTCATGTTCATCACAGCACTACTCACAATAGCAAAAAGATGGAAATCTAAATGCTCATCAATGAAAGAATGAATAACTGAACTATGGTACAAACACAATGAAATACTATACAACATTAAAGAATATGGATGTGTCTGCAAAGAACCTCATAACATACATGAACTTGGAAGATATTATGCTGACTAAAATTTAGTCAGTCACCAAAGACTAAATCTTGTATGAGAACACATTTATAAAAAAATAAAAAAAGATATTTCACACTTAAAAAAATGTTCTTTGGGCTGAGCCTCGGTGGTGTAGTGGTTGTGCGTGGGACTGCGGCCCACTGAATTCGAGGTTCAAATCCAGCAGCAGCTCTCCAGAAGCCAGGTTGGGCATCCTACTCCCACCACCAGGGGGCAGTGATGCCCCCAAACAAACAAAACAAAAAAAGAAATGTTCTTTGACACTTACCAGTGGACCAACCAACTGCCAACCCACTACCATCATGTAAATTTCAACTTGTAGCCACCCTATAGAACAGGGGTAGAACTACACCTTTGGATTCTAGAAGTTGTAAATCTTTCCAAGAGCAGCCTCATATTTCGACTGGAGTTACCAGGAGAAGAGAGAGTGAATTACATCTAGAGTGTAGACACATGTTAACTGGGATGACGGGGAAGATACTATAAATAAGAGGAAGGTTGGCTAAAAAGAAAATACTGGAGACTGGGTAAGAGACTGGGAAGAGGAGTTTAAGAGTTAAAGAAACAGAGGCACGTATCAGCTATATACACAGCTCTGCAATAACGGTGATCTAGGAATAGATACAGGGACAGACACCAGGCTGAATGAGTGTGACAGGAAGAGTAGGGATACACCCACAAGTTTATATAGGTTTGAAAGAGTCTTTATACAAGAGTCTTTGTACAAGAGTCTTTATTTACCTGTGCTATCAATACACTCAGAAATTTGGTGGAGTATACGGGTGGTGAAGTTCTGAAAACTTTTAAAACATAATCAAATACCTTGAGGGAGTGAGCTTGGGAGCTCAGGACCATAGTATCTGGGGGCACTAAGGTCAGTGGGCATAACATAATCCACAAAGACAATTGACTAAACAGTAGTGACCAAGTTTTATAAGTGAGTGGTTATCCAAGCTGCAATGGCTGGTATTTCCCTGTTCAGAACAAAGAAGAGTGATGTAAATCAGAGTCATTTGGACACAATAAGCCCAAAGGAAAAATCAGCTGCCACAACCTGGAGACTAGAAGAACTAGGTGGTGCCTGGTAATGGCCACTGCCATCTGCTCTGAAAAGAACCATAGCAGAAGAGTCTGAGGAGAGTGGGAAAGAAGTGTAAAGCAAAGCTCAAAATTATAAGGGGGCGGGAGGGTTGGAGGAGACCAAGCTTACTGGTTGAATAGAGATTGGTTGAACTTTCAAGACTATGACTATGCTCATTTTCAGTCATCCATCAGGTCTGGAAATGAGCTCACTCCCATGGCTAAATTTTCAGCCAGATATGATACAAGTCTAAAAGGTAAACAATAGCACTAGGAAGGCACACGTGGCTGAAAATAATCAACCATTTGAGATTCAAAGAACAGCATTTACCAGCCCAAGGACGAAGTTCAGAAGGGTTAGAAAAGAAGGGGAAAAATGGAAACAGAAGGCTGAAGAAGAAGCAGGCTGAGTGGGGGCACACAGAGTACAATGAATGACATGAAACACAATCTGTATGAATTATTGAATGGAAAGCTGATAGACTTTTCAAACTTTCACCAAATTCACAATAAAAGAGGAATAATAATAATAAAGTCAATCTAGAAGATCCTATGGGACTATTCTACTCTCTTTTATAGGGCCACTATGAGTTGGAATGATTCCACTGCAGTGCTTTTTCAATCTCCTTAAATGTGTGGAAAGTTGTACAATGAAGAAAGAAGATCTAAGGAGAATTGATGCTTTTGTCGTGTATTAGTGCAGAATATTAAATGTACTGTGGACCATCAGAAGCATGAACAAATCCATCTTGAAGAAAGGAAATATATTTTAAGGGGGGGTAAAGGAAACACATTTACATATGTACATGCCTGTATTTAGACATCTATAAATGTCCTTTGCCTCCTAGTCCTTTCTTCTATTTCATTTTACTTTCCTCTTGTCCCACTACCATGTACAGCCTTCATTCAGCTTTCAGTAATTCCTCTCAGTTATATAGCATTTGAGCAAGCCCCACCAAGCATCCTATGCCCTCCTTGCCATTGAGTTTAGATCACTTGCTGTTCCCTTGTCCCCAGTTGACACCCTTTCCTTTCTCCTGCCACCCCCTCTCCCATGTGCTCCCATAGCCATCATCCAGTTGTTTTCTTGGGATTGTTTATCTTACCCATCTTATCTAGATAGACATGCAAAAACAGTAGTAAGCACAAAAACAAAACAGAACAAACAACAACAAAACAGTAGTATAAAAGAAAAGCCTATAAATAGTTCCAGGTCTGTTTGTTGAAATTTATGTTCTTTCAGGCTTTGTTATCTATTGCTTTAGAATCATGCTTTCTCTAGAGAAGGGGTGCACAAATGAAAATAACAGAAGGAATACTTTATTTATCTGGATGCCAGGACCCACTCCTCACCTGCAAGTGAGATTCTCCTGGCACGAGATAATGGCTTACATATTAGATCAGTTTGACTAGAGAAACAAATCCAGAGACACTCATATGTGTGTAAAAAAGAGCTTTATATCCACAAACAGTTACATATCAGGAAAACACCCCAGCTCAGTACAGATCAAGTCCATAAGTCTGATCCCCGTGCACAAATCCTTCTTCAGACTCACATAGCCACAAGCTATGATGCAAAATGCAGGAAGATCACCTACTGGTGAGTGAAAAGCCTTGTGGATCAGATTGTGATGGGTGCAAGTTATCGGTCAGCAGGAAGGTGAAAGAGAGAGAGAGAGAGAGAGAGAGAGAGAGAGAGAGACCTCCAGGAAGCCCTTTATCTCAGTGCCTTCTCCAAATGAGGTCATGAAGCTGCAACCTGATTGACAGACTAAACTCCAGCCATATTTTCTTATGGGTGTCAAGTTGACATACAAAGATACTATTGAAATTTATGCTAGTTAAACCATTCTCTAAGGGTAAACTGATCAAGAACTATCCATTTAGAGGCATATACACAAATGTGTGTGCATGAGATACAAGATAGCTGACATCATACTTTTCATAGATCGCAGGTCTATGAACCTGAATTCAAAGAAATATTATTAGATTTCTTACTATGAACATGGTATAAGAATATTATTCTTGTGTTAGAGGGAAATTTGAGGGGAGAGAAAGAAAATGATTGTATACTATTTATATATCTTAAGTATTAAGATGATGGTGTGAGAAGTAATATTATTTTACTGTAAATACAGTAGGCTGCATATTGGAATTAAGTAGAGAATTGAAATTTCTAGATGTTTAGGAATAATCGACGAATACCCTGGTGGCACAGGCGTCAAGCAATTAGTAGCAATCAGCTGCTAACCAAAAGCTCTACAGTACAGGTCCACCATATGGGAGGAGAGTCAAAGACTTGGCAGGCCAATTACATAAAGATTATCGCTTTGGAAATCCTATTGGACAGTTCCCTGTTGGGTCATTAAGAGTAGGAACCAATCCAATGACACATATCAACAACAGCTCTTCTGAGAGAATAAAATAATAGCTCTAAAGTGTGTCTGTGTGTGTGCCCGCATGCGCACATGTCTGCACATGCCCATACACACCCATGAGCATAGAAAAGTGAATCCGAAAAACGGAGAATATAGTTAAGTAAAATTCAAAAGAGTCAAGTAGATGGTGGCTTCTGCTTTGCTATTATTTTACATTTAAAACTGAAGCTTTTAATGAAATAACTCCTCCACTAGAGAGTAGTGACTCCCATGATTTTCTCTCTTCATACCCTGTTTTCCCACTGGAAGATGGGTTCATTTTAAATCATTGCTGTTGAGTTCGCTCTGGCTCCTGCTGATGACCCCGTGTTATGGAGTAGAACAGCTTCATGGAGTTGCCTTGGCTATAATCTTCAATGCGGATGAAACCTCAGTGTAAAGAAAACAAAAATACTCACGCCTGGATGGATAACAACATCATGAAAAATACAGGAAGGATTAAGATTGTTAAGGTTTCACCTTCTTTGGATCCACAATCAATTCTCCTAGAAACAGTGGTCAAAAAATCAATTATGCAGAAGACCTTCCAAAGTAGAGATGTGATCTTGAGGCCAAAGGCAAGTCTGACTCCAGCCATAGAATTTTCTATTGTATGCAAAAAAATGCTCCATAAATAAGAAGAAAACAAAAAAATAATGGATGTCATGGAATTATGACAATAGGTAAAACCCACACACACATATTAAATACATATTAAATATACCATGGTGTGGTAGTTACATAATCTGTTGTCAATTGAGAGGATTAAGAGTGAAGGGATGGGGTTTAGCCTGTCAATCATGTCACAGCTTGATGCCCTCTTTTGGAGGCGCTCATAAGATACACAGCTCACTGGAGGCAGGTCACAGGCTGACTCCCTGGGAGGCATTACAGTGGACAAGACGCATGTAGCTACACAAGTGCCCTGAGCTGAAGAAGCCACATGGAGACAGCTGAGATGTTTATAATGCCAGCGGATCCTCAAGACTTCCACCCACTGACCTGTGACCTTCCTGCATTCAGTGTCTTGGCCTGTGTTTCATGAGTCTAAAGAGGAGCTAATAGATTGGTATCAGCCATGTGGGCTAATATCAGATTTATGGACTTGATCTGGGCTGGGTTGTTTTCTCAAAAATCAATTCTTGTATATAAAGTACAAAAATCAGAAATTGCTCTTGTATATAAAGTTCTTTCTTATACACACGAGTAGCTATAAATTTTATTTCGCTAGTCTACCCAGGTTAACACACAGGGACTCCCAGAAAAACAAAGAAACTTGTTTTGGAATATATACAGCCAGAATGTTCCTTAGAAGATAAGATGATATGATCTCATCTCACATGCTTTGAACCTATTATCAGGAGGGACCAGTCCCTGGAGAAAGATAATACGCTTGAGAAAATAAAAGTTGAGCAAAAAAGCTTCATCAAGACTAATTCCATGGTGACTCCAACAATTACTGGTTGGCAACCAGTAATGATTGTAGGGATGACACAGACCCTGACAGTGTTTGATTCTGTTGTACGTAGGGTGACTGTTAGTTAGAACAAATTGGGTGGATCTAACAGCAACAAAAAAATCTTAATGAAAGCACATTGCCAGACGTCTAGTCCACAGTGCCACTGGGCCTGTTCAAATATTCAGCTTCTAGGTTAGCAGTCAAACACGAACCATTAGAACCACCCAGAGACCAGGAAGTGCTTTGCTGTTGTTAGGTGTCATCAAGTTGGTTCCAACTCCACAGCCACCCTACACATCATAGAACTAAATACTCCCTGGTCCTACACCATCGCCACTGTTGTTGTTATGTTGAGCCCATGGTTGCAGTCGCCATGTCCCTCTATCCCATTGAGGCCCTTCTTCTCTTCCAAGTGTCCTCTTCTTCACCAAACAGGAAGTCCTTCTCCAGGGACTGGTGCTTCCAGACAACATGTCCACAGTATGGAGGACAAAGTTTTGCCATACCTGCCTCTAAGGAGCACTCTGGCCATGCTTCTGCGATGACAGATTTGTTTGTCCTTTTAGAACTCCATGGTACATCCGTTCTTCTTTTCTTGCACCACAATACCACAATCCAAACTTTCACATGCCTATGAGGCGATGGAAAACATCCTGACTGTGCTCAGGCACATCGTAGTCCTCAAAGTAACATCTTTGCTTTTCAATATTATGAAGAGGTCTGGTAAGTCAGATTTACATAATATAATGCGTTGTTTGGTTTTTTGAGCATGGCTTTCATGCATATTGGTTGGGGACCCAAGCAAGATGAAAACCTGGACAAGTTCAGTCTTTGCTATGTTTTTCATGATGAGATCTACTGGTCCCTTCTCAGGCTTTGACCTTCAGTACACTGAATTGTAATCCACACTGAAGTTTACAACCCTTGATCTTTATCAGCAAGTGCTGCAAGTCCTCTTCACTTTCAGCAATCGAAGTTTTGTCATCTGCAGATCTTAAGTTGCTAGTAAGTCTTCCTCCTATCTTTCTTCAGACAATCCAGCTTCTCTGATTGTTTGCTCAGCATATGTATTGAATAAGTATGGTGAAAAGATACAACTCTGTGGTTGTGCGTGGGACTGCGGCCTCTTGGGATGGAGGTTCAATTCCAGCAGTGGCTCTATAGGAGCAAAGGCCGGACCTCCTACTCCCACCACCAGAGGGCAGTGATGCCCCCTCAAAAGAGATACAACTCTGATCATACCTTTATTGATTGTTTTTTTTTTTTTTTTGGTGGCATCACTGCGCTGGTGGGAGTAGGAAGCCCAGCCTTTCTCCTGGAGAGCTGCTGCTGGATTTGAACTGTCAACCCTGTGAGCCGCAGTCCCACACACAACCACTAGGCCACCAGGGCTCAGCCACCTTTATTGATTTTAAACCATATGGTACTCCCTTGTTCTGATTGTATAACTGGCTCTAGATCCATCTATGAATTCCACGTGAACACACTGAAGTGTTCTGGAATGCCCATTCTTCTAGAGGCTATTCATAGTTTCATATGGTCCACACAACCGAATGTCTTTGAATAATCATTAAAAAAAAAAAAAGAAAGTAGTCGTTCTTCTGGTATTCCCTACTTTGAGCCAACATTCCCCTGACAGCAGCAATGGTATCTCTTGTTCCACATCCTCTTCAAAATCTGCCCTAAACTTCTGACAACTCCCTGTCAATGTATTGCTGCAACCATTGTTAGATGATCTTCAGCAATATTTTACTTACATATAATATTAATGATATTGTTTTACAACTTGAACATTCTGTTGGGTCACCTTTCTTTGGAATGGACACAAGTATGGAAAACTTCTAGTCAGTTGACCAAGTGGCTGTCTTCCAAATGTCCTGGCTTCCAGTGCTTAGTCAGATTGTTAATATTCCATCAAGTCCTAGAGTCTTGCTCTTGGCTGATACCTTCAATGCATCTTGGACTTCTTCCTTCAGTATTATTGGTTTTTGTGTATATGCTACCTCTTGAAATGGTAGAAAGTCAACTAGTTCCTTTTGAGACAGTGACTGTATGTATTTCCATCTTCCTTTGATATTTCTTGTGTCATTCAATATTTTGCCCAAAGAATTGTTCCATATTGCAAATCACTGCACTTAGTAAGTGTGTTTTTTGATTGTATAATTCTAGATCTTTGAGCATTTCATTATAATATTTTACTTTGTCTTCCTGAAGCGCCCTTCAATATTTTTTGTTCAGCTCTTTGACTTCATTATTTCTTTCATTTACCTTAACTACTTTACAATTAAGAGCAAGTTTCAGAATCTCTTTTGACATTTATTTTGATCTTTTCTTGTTTTCTTGGTTTTTTGATGACCTCTTGCTTTCTTTTTTTGGGGGGTGGGGCATCACTGCCCTCAGGTGGTGGGAGTAGGAGGCCCAGCCTTTGCTCCATGGAGCTAGAATCAAAACTCCATCCCAGTGGGCCGCAGTCCCGCGCACAACCACTACGCCATCGGGGCTCAGCCCTGACCTCTTGCTTTCATCATGAGTTATGTTCTTGATATCATCCTACTGTTTATCAGGCCTTCTGCCATTAGTGTTTAATGCAGCAAAAGTATTCTGAGAGGTTCTCAAATTCAAGTGGGATAGACTCAAGCCTGTATTTTGTTCCTCGTGGACTTGTTTTAATATTTTTTTAGTTTCAACCTGAGTTTACATAAGAGCAATTGGTGATCTGTTTCACAACGGGTCCCTCATCTGCTTTTAGCTGCTGATAATGAGTTTCTCCATCTTCTCTTCCCACAGATGTCATCAATTTTATTTTTGTGTACTCTGTTTGGAGAAGTCTTGAGTATAGTCACCTTTTATGTTGTTGAAACAAAGTTATTTGTGATGAGGGAATTGTTGGTCTTGTGAAATTTTATCATACAATCTCCAGTTTCATTTCTATCACCAGGTCCACATTTTCCAACTACTGATCCTCCCTCTTTGTTTCCAACTTTTGCACTCCAATTACCAAAAATTATCAATGCATTTTTAGTGTAAATCTGATCAATTTCAGAGTGAAAACTTTGATGAAATTTTTCAGTTTGTTACTAGCTTTAGTGATTTGTACATAAATTTGAAAAATGGCTGTATTGATTGGACGGGTTTCCTTGTATAGAGATAGATACTATCATAGCACAACATTGCACTTAAAGATAGATCTTGAAATGTCCTTTTTGATGATGAACACAACCTATTCCTCTTAAACCTGTCACTCCTGGCATAGTGAACCATACTATTTTCTGATTAAAAATGACCACTATCAGGCCAGTGAAGCTCACTAAAACCTAAGATATCTATCTTTATGCATTCCATTTGTTGAGAGTATTCCTCTTTTGCTCTTCCTTTCTATGTGACCAAGCATGATGTCCTTTTCCAGAGACCGATTTCTCCTGACAACATTTCCAAAGCACTTGAGACAAAGTCTCACCATCTCTGCCTCTAAGGAACATTCTAGCTGTACTTCTTCCAATACAGATGTGTTTGTTCTTTTGTCAGTCCATGGTAATTTCAACATCCTTCACCAGCACCACAGTTGAAATGCATGCATTGATTCTTCATCACTCTTCCTTGTTCAATGGCCAACTTTCATATACATAGTTCTACTTTAATACACATGGAGTCATCAGGAGGGGGAATCAACTCAGTAGCAACTGGGTTTTGATGATCTCCATTTGAAAGATGAGAAAATTGAGGCTCAGAAATATTAAGTGGCTTACAGGAGCCCCACAGCAGAAACTGTGCAGATGTAACACTGAAACCCAGTGCTAGTTGCAGGGACCAGCTGCTAATGACAATGTTAAGTACCTTTCTATGTGAAATTGTTTGAATCTATTTTTGGAAGAGTCTCCAGAGAACACCAAGTCTGATGACTCATGTGATCTTTGAAAAGTGTAGTAACAGCTAAAAAGAGTTGTGTTGATCATAAAATGATCTGTTTGGGGTTGCCCTACCAATATTACATACTCCTTGAGAACAGGGAATGCTGCTTTCTTATTTTCTTATAGCCCTTCTGCTGGTTCCCAGCACCCACTAGGTGCTCCACATATGCTCATTGAAGTGTTCTCCTGAATCTGTCCCCTCTGTGAAATCAGAGAAGCCAGAATTAATTTGGTTGCCCTGTATTATTAATGACGCTGAGATTGATATCAGTGTTGAATGCCAGAGGAGCCTTCCAGCTGCCTGTCCTCTCGAATAGGAGAAGGAAGTGTGATGAAACGGTTTCGAGTTTCTGCAGCACAACCCTGCCTCGCCCTGAATCGCTGACTTCTGTTCACACGCTCTTCACCAGAGCACCCGGTGAATGGCAGGCATGGCTTTCACCAACATCATACGTGATGTATGACAGCAGCTGAGGTTATTAGGGACTTAGCAGGTGCCAGGGACCATGCTAAACATGTTACATGCATGCTCTCATCGAGTCTTGCCTGACGAGGCAGGAATTGCAAAGGAAATTCTTATTCATAACTGAGGTGCAGCACGGTTGAGCAATTGGATGGGCAGAGCTGTGTTTCCAAGGCAGAACTGTGAAGCAGACCGTGCGTTGAAATTCATTCGAGGAGCAGTGAACAACTCTAGACCTCACTGCTGAACATGGTGTGTTTGCTAAACTCGGGACCTCAAGACTCACAAATTCTTGAGAAAGGAAATGCGCACCCCCAAAACAAAACCCAAGAAGGGGGAGTTGTATCCCAGTCACACACAACATCTCCTGCCACCGTCTCTCTAACAGGGCACAGACATTTTTTCCTTATGTGGACCCTTGGCTAGGGTTGCTCTCATATGTACTGCCTGCACTAGGCTATTATCACGGAAAGGCAGGATCACAGCTAACTCAACCAACAGTGAGTAAAAAAGTAAGGGGGATAGTTCTGGGGGTTCCAAAGTGTCTAGGGATGCATTTACGGTTGAGTTAGGCTGTAGCACCCTAGGGAAGCAGTGCCCAGGTAATTATTTTAAATGAGCATTAATTATGTCATTATTAGAAATAGAGAGAAAATGCAATTTCCTTCTGTCACTTCTTGATATCTTAACTAGAGGAATATTTGCCATGCTATTATAACAAGTCACTGTTCGCATAATGGTGCCCAGGCAATAACACAGAGACATGTACATTTTCATATGAATATATCATGCCTAACTAATGAGATTGCTCATTTCATAACTTCAGTTCCATTTTTATTATTTCATAAAACTGGAAGTCCTTATCCATTTTATGAAAAACACCAAACCTTTGTGAAATTCATTAAATAAGCATAAAAAATTCATTAAACAAGTGAATTGCATTCAGGGCTGCTTTGATGCAAATGCCCTTTAAGCAATGTAAAACTCCATATTGATTTAACCTTTCATGTTCTGATATTTCCATGTGGATATAAAAAAAATTCTTTATTCAGGGAATGAAATTAAGTGCTGATCCCTTGATCTCCAGCTGGGCAAGATAGATTGGTCAATTTAAGTAGCTGCTGCTGATCAGCAAACAACCGAATTTAAAAGTATTAAGGCATGTCGATATTTTAAGTATTGTCACCTGCACATCAGGCAGAGGGAGGGGGGAAGAAAATTATTATTCCAGCTCAATTAAGTTTGTGTTTGCCAACGAGCTGACCTTGAAAGGACTTGCCCATTGGGCCACGGCTCTATGCCCTTGGAAGTTGACAAGGGCAACAGTGGCAAGATGTAAAACACCAACAATGACCTGAATATTTTGAATCGTGTGGCCAGGGCAGCCCAAAATAATTAGCCTGCAGACACGGTCCCCTTGGGCTGTGTCTCCTCATTAGTGTCAGGCTGTCGGTGGCACAAGCATTAGTTCAGAGGAGCAGAATGAGGCTTGCCTTTCGCCCACAAAATGCTTCTAGAAACCCTCATTAGGCATAAAGCAAAAGGCAGATCCCAGAGACCTTTGGAACTGGGCAGCTCTTGGTGATCATTGAGTTGTTTGTTTGTTCAAAATTTCTTTCACTCATTCATTCACTCATTCCCCATTATTTATTGGATGGCTACTCTTCAATATTGCCTTGGATGCATGCGAAAGCTGGACAATGAGAAAACAAGGAAAACGGCTGCATTGAGGCTATAATGTTGGCAAAAATATATACTGAGAGCTGCCAAAGAACACACAAACACACAGTCTGAGGAGAAATGCAACCAGGATTCCCAGATGATGACACTTTGTGCACCTTACTTTAAACACATCTTCAAAAAAGACCTGAGGGGGGGGGGGGCGGTGAGAAACTTCACAGCTGATAAATTGCAGGGTTTAATGAAAATGGCCCAAACCCTCAATGAGACAGATTAGCACTATAGCCAGTACACTGGACTCAAATACAGCACGCAGGCACAGGGCAAAGCACCATTGTGTTCTGGTACACATAGAGCTGATCTGAGTCAGAGCCCGCTTAACGGCAATGAATAACAGCTTGCTTGGTGCTTGGACTAGGTGATAGGAAATAGAGTATGTTTAAGATATCTGTAGTCACAGTCCTTATGTCCCCCAAACAACCCAAACCCATTGTCATCAAGTCCATTCCAAATCCTAACAAATCTATCAGACAGAGTAAAAGTATCCCTGTGGGTTTTCAAGACTGGGAGCAGAAAACCCTCCCTTTATCCCAAGGAGCAGTGGAGGGTTACAAACTGCTGACACAGTGGCTGGCAACCCAATGTGTAACTCCTAGACCAAAGTTGCATCCGAAAACCCTCAGCACAGCACCTAAAAGCAGGAAATGCCTGATGAGCGATAAACATCATGATTGTCATTTCAATCTGACCTTCCCACTTTACAAATAAAGAAACCGGTCCTGAACAATGGTAGTCACTTGCTTACTGACTCACAAAGACTAAATAGCAGACTAGGACTCAGGAATTTCCCCATGGCAAACTGAAAGCTTTCGATTTCAATGAATGTCGGATTTGAACTAGCACCTGCAACTATACTACCCAGAGGTGTAGGTGTTGAGGCTTCAGGTAAGGCATGATCCAGGACACCAGTGAAGTTAACTGGGGTTTATTTTCTCTATCTGCTTGGGCTTAAGTCCAGTCTCAGGAGGCTTCTTCCCCCCTGGTCCTATGATGACTTTCAATAGCTTAAAGCATCTCCTATTTCTTTGTTCATATCCTGGAAAGGTAGCAAAAGAATCTGTGTCTTAGTATTTTCACACAAAGATCTGAAACTCAATATGATCAGGCTAGGATCACATGCCCGCTGTTGAGCTAATAACTGAAACTGGTGGATGGACTATGATGATTGACTTAGTTGGTTTCTCTCATGCTCTTCCTTGGGTCAGAAGTATCATTAACTTCCCCCAAATCAGAGGGGCTATTGGAAAGGCAGAAAAATGAACCCCCAGAATGATTTCACAAAGACCCTCACACAAAACTAAATGTCACAAACACCAGGAATGAGAATTGCACTATGACTTTTTTTCTTAAAGAAGTGTCTATGTATTGGGGAAGTTAAAAGGAGAAAGAGAAAAGTGAATGGTGAAAGGAAAACACTATAGCTACATTTAGTGAGCAAATATGCCAGAAATTGTACTAGCATTTTGAATGCATTGATTATTCCCATTTTATGAAAGAATTTACAATTTAGAGAGAGAGAAAACAATTCACGGAATACCTGCCCAATGTCTACAGCTGGTCTGAAACCAAACCTACTTATGTATAACCACAAAATGGCTTAACAACCTCACTACTCAAAGGCAGACTTAGAGAAGCTATTTTTGCATGTAGTTTTGCAAGTGTTCTATAAAAATCAGATATGAAACCCAGGTGACAGAAAGAACATTTTGGCATTTACTGGGCCAGATCTAAGGCTAGAGTCCAGAACTCCTAATTCTCTAAATGCAAACAAGTACTGTATTTTTTTGGACCATAAGAAGCACTTTCTTTCCCCCAAAGTGAGGGAAAAATGAGGATGTATCTTATGGTCTGAAGGTGTGGTACCCCAGAACATTTCAGTATAATGGTAATATTTAGTTCAAAATATTTTTTCTTGTTTTCCTGCTCTAAAAACTGGGTGTGTCTTATAATCAGGGGCATCTTATGGTCCAAAAAATATAATAATATTCTCCCTTTGTTCCGACTATATATTTTTATTATTAAATACTTTTATTGGGGGCTCTTACATCTCCCAACATAATCCATACATTCATCCACTGTGTGAAACACATTTGTACATATGCTGCCATCATGGTTTTCAAAGCATTTTCTTTCTACTGGAGCCCTTGATATTAGTTCCTCATTTCTCCCTCCCTCCCTCCATCCTCCCTCCCTTATGAACCCTTGATAAATTATGGACTATTATTTTCATATCTTACATCATACTCTGTCACCCTTCACCCACTTTTCTGTTGTTAGACCCCTGGAAGGGGGTTATAGGTTGATCCTTGTGATCAATTTCCACTTTCTCCCCCCACCTTCTCCTCATCCTCCTGATATATCTATACTTATTGTTGGCTCTGGGGGGATTATCTATCCTGGATTCCCTGTGTTGCAGGCTCTTATCTGTAGTAATGTGTCTTATTAGTATCCATTGAACGAAATGAATGAAAAAGAGCTGAGTCTAAACTCATCAACACACTTCAAGAGGACAAAGATTACATTCATCTCATTTACCAGCATTCCCCGAGCATGGCAAAGTGCATCTAGGGAAGAAAATTGTGGCTAAGAGTTGCAGTTCTGATCACTGTTTTCTGGGGGAGAAAGTTGTGGTAAGCAGTTGCACCTACCTTCCCTATGCCTTCTGACCACTTTCCTTTACACTTGTCCCAACAGATCCCTGAATTGAAAGATCAGATGAACTCACATTTGATTTTCCAAAAAGAATTCCTGGAAGATTCAAGCTGCCACTAGGTCTATGGTCTTCTCTAGAAATTGAGCTCCTGCAAGTGCTTAGTTGAAATAGCTCCCTTGCTATCCCATGTTATAGATGAAGAAACAGGCACAGAGAGTGGTTAAGTGATTTCTTCTCCTTTCCAGAGTTAACGGCCATGTCACTGTGACTCCAGGCCCCAGGTCCTCCAGTTCTAACTCATGTGCCATGTTTGCGGTGCACACTGGAGAGGGTGAGCCACCAAAGCACAGGGGGGACCAGGCTGCAACGAGCCCCAGACATATCCGAACTCGGGGCTCCCCTCTCTTCACCTTGCCTTTCTCCTCAACAGGGAAATTTCATTTTCTCTCACTGCAAAGAAGGGGAAGCATGGCTGTGCTACAACTCCCCCATTTCATGATTTTGTGTCTCAGGGGCCCCACCTCTCAACCTGGAAACCAAAACAAAACAAATGCTCTTCACTTTTTTTCATTTCCTTATAAAATATAATGTCAGGGAAGAACTCTGGCTGTGATTCTGTGTCCAGCACTAATCAACCCTGTTAATATGGTGGGTTCTAGAAAACCTGGACATTCCCTAATGGAGCCATTCAGACTCATGTGGGTAGAAGACGGTTGGGATTATTACTGCTTAATTCTGAGCACCTCTGCAGCAGACTCTGGATGCCAAGGAAAGTCCCCAACCCATTTGCAGAATCACCACATGGATTACGCCCCAGCTGAATTTCAGAGTTTCTGAGACTGGTTGTACAAAGTCTCTCATCTGTCCCCTTAAGTCTGTCGTTCTCAACCTTTCCAATGCTGTGACCCTTTCATACAGTTCCTCACGTTTTGGTGACTCCCAACCATCAAATTATTTTCATTGCTACTTCATAACTGTCATTCTGCTATTGTTATGAATCATAATGTAAATATCTGATAGGCAGGATGTGTTTCCACTGTTTATAAATTGAACATAATTAAAGCATAGTAATTAATCACAAAAACAAGGTGTAATCATATCTTGTGAAATATTTATTTCTAATTACAAATAAATGAGATTTTTGTCTTCAAGTATGGTGTAGCATGGGTGACAGTTTTAATATAACAAAAGTAAGTAACATTGCTACATTTTGTGACAGTATGCATCAAAAACCAACATAAGTGCGAAAGTTGAGATAACGTTGTTCTCATCAGTTCAGAAAGTCTCAGGGCAGTCTTTGCAAGAGCAAAGCAAAGCAAAGATCATCTTCCACAACAAGTCTACTCCTGCATTTAGACTTCCTACCCAACAAGCTGGAAAATTCTGTTTCACAAAGAGATATTGTTGGAAATGGAAGAAGAAGGCGCAACAGTCTTTGACAGAACAGGATATGACTGCAAACACTTGACCCAGAATTTTGTAACTAGCGTTGTAAAGAAATCAGTTCTCACTGCATCATGGTTAATAAGTTCAATGAACTGCTCTTGTGCTGTCTCAGGAACTTCTTCAACTTTGACTGTGAATGGTCCCCTGGCAAATGCAAATAGGGTATTAGATAGATTTGGAAAGTATGGTGAAATTTCATCTGCAAGCCTGTTTTTTCACAGAAATGACCATCATAATCTTTTTGTCTGGTTCAACGTCATGTTCCTCAAAGAAAGCAGATAAGGTAGGCAACATGTAAGTTTTGTTTTCATCATTTTTTTTTGCCAGAGCTGAAGTTTCATATGGAATGATTGAATCTTTTCAGACAAATCGAGCCATGTTGCAGTTGTTCCTTGCAATGATAAATTTAATCCATTCAAGATGGCAATGATATCAACTAAGGAAGTTAGTTTCTGCAGTTCACTTTTATCGCTGAAAAGTGCTTCAAACTGTGATCCTGCTTTCTGGTGAAAAACTGTCTCGAGTTCATCACAAAGCCCAAAAACATGTTTTAAAGCTTTTCCTCTCAACAACCATCTCACTTCAGTGTGAAATGGCAGAGCATTATTTGGCACATCTAACTCAGAGAGTCGACGGTGTAAAGTGCTCACCTTTACAAAAATTGACACAACTTATGATGCTTTTCATGACTTCTGGTAACTCTTGTGGCAGTATCTTTGTTGCTAATATTTGCCGATGAACCATATAGTGAGTTCCGATGACTTTTGGTGATTCATTCAGCACCAAACATTGAAATCCAGATCAACATCCTAACATAGCTGGAGCACCATCTGTGCAAACACCACAAACCTTTTCTCAAGAGATCTTAGGCACTTTCAGAAATGAACCAACTGTGTCAAATGCATCACATGCAGCAGGGGTCATTTCAAGAGGTTTGCAAAAAAGAAACTCATCTTTAAAGTGGCCAACATTAATATACCTTATGTGAGCTAGTAACCGTGAATAGTTTGCAATGTCTGTAGATGCATCAAGCTGGATGCTAAATATTGGCAGTAGAGCAGATTGAATTTCCTGAATTACCTGATCAAGAATATCAGCAGACATGTCATCTATTCTCCTGTGGACAGTGTTATTAGATAAGGAAACTGCCCTCAATTTTGTAACAAATTCCTCTCTGATAATAACTTGAATGATGTCTTTGGCCACTGGCAACAGTAAATCCTTAGCAAGGTTGTGAGATTTCATAGCTGGGGTGATTCTGAGTGCCACCAATTATGAAGCTTCAATGGCTGCTACGTTTTGTTTGTGGTACTTACCACGAGTGTCAAGCCTGACTTTCTTAATTCCATCAAGTCTATTTCTAAAATAGTTGGGATCCTTGCTGGTTAAGCTCGGTTGCTTGCTATCCAAATGGTGTTTTAATTTGTTCGGCTTCAAAGATACAGCTGATAGAACATCACAACAAATAACACATTGTGGTTTCTTAATTCCTACTATAATTATTGATGTAAAATCATCACTATATTTTCTTTTCTTAACCTTTTTATCTACACGATCCATTGTCGTGAGATGGTTAGCTACTGAAAATAATAACAATAGGTTTAATAATATGAAAGATGATACATGGCATAGTTCAGTCAGTACAGTTAATCAAAGTTTCCTAGAATTTGCCGTTCTCTGCTATTGTTTTGACTTTCCTGTTACTATCACAAGGGGGTGGCATTCACCACAGCTGAACATAAAAAGACAGATCAGCAGTCAGATTAAGTTCCCATGGTACAGCTTTTTTTTGCAGTCATTGATGATTTGACATTTACCAAGGAATTATAATTCATGAAGTGTCATTTCACCTCCAATATGGCTCCTCCTAGCACAGCAGCTGCTGTCTACACCTGTGTGGCTGGTCCACATAAGTACATTATGGTGCTAGCCCTATCATATACACATACATCAGTATGTGATGAAGTTGGTGCAATGATGTCATCTGCAGTTGGGCAGACATCGACTGCCTTTATTAGAAGGCCTTGGCCAATCTTGTAAGTTCTTCTATCTCAGATAATGTGCAATCTCATAGTTCTTTTCCTGTCTCTGTAGTCTCACCATAAATATGACGTAGTGATTTGCCTCAAATCACGTTTCATGTCAGGCTCCATTGACCTCCAAGGTCCTTTTAAAAATTATGTTGTTGCTGCTGTTAGGTGGCAATGGGTAAGTTTCAAGCCCTAGGAACCCTTTCTATGCACAGGAGAAGGAAGCACTGCTCAGTCCTGTGTTCACCTCATCCCCATGCCAAAGTCTATTGTTGCAGCCACTGTGTCAATCCATCTCCAAGAGGTCCTTCTTCCTTTTCCCTCCACTTTACTAGGATGATGTCCTTCCCCAGAGACTGGATTCTCCTGACAATATTTCCAAAGTGTGCAAGAGGAAGGCTGGCCATCTTTGCCTCTCATGAGCACTCTGGCAGCCCTTCCTCTGAGACAGACTGGTTGGCCCTTTTAACAGTTCATGGTACTTTCAATATTCCTCCCCAGCACCACAATTCAACTGCACCCATTTCTCTTCAGTCCTCTTTATTTATTCAGCGTCCAACTTTCACATCGATAAGAGGTTTGAGTCAGGCGTGCCTTCGTCCTCAAAATCACATCCTTGCGTTTCAAAGCTCTAAAGAGGTCTTGTGCAGTAGACTCACCTAATGCAGCACATCTCCATTGGATCTCTTGACCGCTGCTTCCATGAGCACTGATCGTGGACCCAAGCAAGATGAAATCCTTGACAATTCCTACTTGATTGCTCTCTATCTCAGCGATGCCATATGACCTCTTTCTGACGGTCTCCCTCATCTGTGTCTTTGCCTTGTCTTTTTCTCTTTAAGAACTAAGTGTTCTCCTTGAATGATCGCTGAGGCTGGTGTCCCTTTTGTACCCTAACATAACAAGTGCTAGATCTATAATACAATATGCCCACAAATGGTAGCTTCTAGCTTCTCTATAAAAAAACAAGTCTTGGGGATCCAACAGGACAGAGTCACACTTTTGCTGAGGGTTTCTGAAACTGCATCTTTCCAAGGACACACAGCCTCATCTTTCTGCCAACGAGAGTCGGATGGGTTTGAACAGCCAATCTTCTGTTTAGCAGTCCAGTGCTCAGGCCACTGCACTGCCAGGGCTCTTCAGCTACGCTCTACCATATGGAATTCTACACTTCTGATAGAATGATGGTAACTGAAAGGGTGAAATAAATGACAAGCATCTAGAACTTAAAGAGATTACATGGAAACAGTGACCAGGATTGGTTGGTCATTTTGAACTCTGAGTCATGGTAAGCAGGCCTGTTCACTGTCAGCAAGAAAACACAAGAAACGGAACACAGACCATCATGGATGTGCTCAACTTCCAAGGTTGGCTAAGCAGGTAGCAGATCCTTGGTGATTCAAAGTTAGTGTGGTGGGATGCTAACTGAATGACTGGGGATTCAAATCCACAAAGAGGCACTGCTGCAGAGGACTGGTGATGTACTTCCAAAGAAGCAGCTATCAAAAGCCCTGTGGAGCAGAGTTTTAGCCTGATACACACAGAGACTCCGTGAGTCCGGAGCCAACACAGGAACTCACAGCAATAAGCACGGTCTGGGATCCTGGGTGCCTAGTGGTTACGAGTTGGGCTGGGAGCCAAAGGTTAGCTGTTCAAAACCACCAAGTCACTAGGAGTTGACCTCCACTCGAGGGCAGTGAGTTTGGTTTTCTTGGGAGGCAAGGTGTAGCCACAGAAGCTGGTTACTTGCTCTCCAGTCTTAGTAACGACAGGTACACAGCCTGACCAGCATCACTACTTTCTTTCAGTCCTTTGTGGACCATGGGACCTTGGAGCCTTCCCTTGACTCCATCAGCTGAGGCCAGTGGGGCCACTAGAGAGTGACCTCAAAACCAAGGGGAATCTGGCAGCATAGCATAGTGTCACTCAATGTAGGAGAAGGGTCAAGGGTCTGGTGGGTGGGTGAGAGTCTGAGCACCCCATCCCTGTCTTACCTAGGACATTCTGTGTTGATCCCCTGTACAGAGTTCTGCAAACTATTTCATCCGTAGGAAGTGAAAGTTTTCTTGCTAAAAAGAAAACCACTCCACTGGCTGATCTGGGGTCTCCCAGGAACACATTCTAGTCATCCTTGACCCCTTGCTTTGAGAGTTAAAATGGAAGCTCTCTCAGATGCCTGCCTGCGCACTGCCTCTGGATGGCCCAGGAAGGCTCTGTCACTCCAACATCATGAATTCTCCCTCTAAGTGTGGAAACCACAATGCTTTCTCTGCTTTCAAAGTGGCAGAGGAAGGGGGGAGGAAGGGTTCACCCTGACAACTGCCTTGTGGCAGGAGCCTTGTCTCTGCTTTATTGTTAATGCTCCCTTCAGAAAATCCAGAGTGCTTGCGGTATGACAGGGAGTAATTTTTCCTCATGGCTAAATGGTTTCATATGTCGTCAGTCGCCTAGTGTCCATGGGATTGAAACGGAGCTTTCAGGAGGCCTGGGGGGAGGGAAAAAAAACCAATCTATTCATTTGAGTTAATAACAACTGCTGACAAACACTATCTTTTCCATCTCACTGATAAAGTATGTCTTTCATGATGGACATCTGATTGTCAAGGCCCTTGGCAGCACTTGAAGGCATTTATCTTAAAACCATTATTAGATTTTAGTTGCGTTCCCTCTTGATACCTCAATCCAAAAAAATAAGGCCCTGAGGTACCTCTGAGATATTTAAGTCTACGCCGTCTTAAGAGACCACCCTCTTACCAAAGGCAAATACTTTAAAAGTTGCTTTGTAATATTAAAAAAGAGACTGTGAGTGAGAGAGGGAGAGAGCTTGGGAGGGGGTGGACTGGGGAGGCTTTTTTTTTTCATGATTACTAATTTAGCAGACTCTCAGTTATGTTTTATTGATAGGTCTAAACATAAATTTGCCTTTGGTAGATTTTGCTGCTGATGCCTAAAATAAGACGTGTAAGAACACATAATCCCATGCCTAGGGCTTTTCAGAATAATGTACAAAGGCTCTTTGTGGCAAGGCAAGCAAGGGAGATTTCGATGGTGAAGGGCCGGGCTTTGGAAGAGAAAGAAGTCCCGGGCTGCTGGCTGGTGGAATTGTTCTGTCTCAGCGTTCATGCAGTTTTAAACACGTGGGTTCTTCTGCTTATTCGTGCCCGGAAAATCCAGAGCCCACCCCCTGTTTACTGTTAGAAATTGGAGGAGTGTGTGTGTGTGTGTGTGTGCATGTGTGTGTGTGTGTGTATGAGAGAGAGAGAGAGAGCAGGAGCTCTCAGGAGGAAAATAATACCCATTGCCCTATGGCCGAAAGCAGTTACTGAAGAGAAAAGCCAGCCAAGGGCAGCATCCCAGAGAAACCCCAAACTCTGTGGCCCTAAAATGCACTCACTTTAAAGGCTATGCTGTGGGTGGGTGCTGGGCTCCCCCTCTTCCATCTTGCATCCAGAAGTCGGAAAGGATCCTCAGTTGTGTGTATTTATTTTATCGTTCAAATACTAACGCCTTGAAAGAGAGTTGATTGGCAGGAACGTGGCCCCGCTAGGCACTCTTTTCTTGACAAGTAAATGCTCTAATAGAATCCTTTTATCCGAGAAGAATATGAAGGTGGGAAAAGTGGCCACACAGGAGCCTGAGGTGCTGCGGCACCAGTTTCATTCTGGGTATTTTCTCAAAGGATCTGGTAAGCATCCCTTTGTTTTCTCCGTTCTTGGAGCACCCAGGTCCTGTCAGAGGGGCCGCTGGGCTGTCTGCATCCCGTTCCTGCGGGCAGGAGCAACAAGGCATAAAGCCCATCTCTTAGTATTATTTTAAGGAAGACAAAGTATCTAATAGTGTGCTCTAGGCAAGCAGACTCCCAGGGACAGATCAGCTTAACTTCCCGGTATCCTGGAGCACAGAGCAGTTTAATATAAAAGAAAAAGATTTTGGCTGCCGCACCATATGAATGGCAGACTTCTCACACAGATGCTGGTCCCCAACGAAAGGCAGCTGAGGTTCCCAGAGTGGCAGCCCTGAGGTCAAATGGAGTCCCAGAGGCTCTCCTCCAACACTTAGCCATAGATCCAACCTCCTACCATTCCAGGGGCAAATGAAGGGGGTGATGGCTAAAAAGAGAGGATCCCTTCTGCCTTTGACTGATCAGTGGGAACAGCCAGGGCATCCCCAGGCCCACCCTCAAGTGCCAGCACCCTGGAGACTTTCAGCCCCACGACCAGCAGTGGGTAGCAGCCTGCTGTTTCCATGCCCAAGCATCCTTCATACCTTTTCCTGGGGACTTCTGTATCTACTTCCAAGCCAAGAGAGAGGGTTTCAAGGATACAGGGTGCTGTGCCTCATTATAATAATGTCACCCCGCACTGCTAGTGTGCACTAGGGCTTGGTGTGGTTCTGAAAATCCTCCCTCCAGCAACTTCAAGAGAAGATAATGGTGAAATAGGACCAGTAGTTCCAGAGAGAAACAATAAAGTGGAGTCTAAGCAAACCACCACTGATTAATTCATTCATCACCCCATTAGAAATCTCTGTTCCTCAAGCTCTCTCTCTCTCTCTCTCTCTCTCTGTCTGTCTTTCATTCCCCCCCCCTCAACACACACAAACACACACACATCCATATTTATAACATGGGAGGAACTCTGGTAATACAGCTCATCAGCAGAAAGAACAGGCTTTTGGACTCCAGTAAGACTTACAGCCTTGGACTGAGCCCAGGTGGCGTAGTGGTTGTGCACGGGACTGCAGCCCACTGGGTTGGAAGTTCAAATCCATCAGCAAGGCTGGGCCTCCTACTCCCACCACCAGAGGGCAATGATGCCCCAAAAACCAAAAAAAAAAAAAAGATTTACAGCCTCAGAAATTCCAAAAGCAGTGACCCTGTCCCAAAGGGTTGCTATGAGTCCACTCGATGGCAGTGAGTATGTATACATAATAAAGAGTAGGACATGATATTTTCAATGGTCTCATATGCACATGAAAGTTGAACTTGGAGTGAGGAAGAGCACATGAAAGTTGAACTTGGGGGCTGAGCCCCGGTGGCGTAGTGGTTGTGCGCGGGACTACGGCCCACTGGGTTGGAGGTTCAATTCCAGCTCCACGGAGCAAAGGCTGAGCCTCCTACTTCCACCACCTGAGGGCAGTGATGCCTAATAATAAAAAAATAAATAAATAAATAAAAAAGAAAGTTGAACTTGGAGTGAGGAAGAGCACAGCATGTGAATTACAGTGCTGGCAAAGAATATTGAAAATACCATGGACTGCCAAAAGAACAAACAAATACGTGCTGCAAGAAGTATAGCCAGAATGCTCTTTAGAAGCAAGGATGGCATGACTTCATCTCACATACTTAGGCATGTGATCGGGAAAGGCCAGTCCCTGGAATGGCACCTGATGTTTGGTAAAGTGGAGGGTCAATAAAAAAGAGGAAGGCCCTCAAGAGATTGACACAGTGGCTGCAATGGGTTCATGCATAAGAACAATTGTAAGGCCGGTGCAGGACCTAGTGGTGTTTTGTTCTGTTGGACCGATGGTTGCTATGGGTTGAAACTGACTCAACTGCACCTAGCAAGAGCAACAAATCATTGTGAAAATGATGGGGGGGGGGGGGCTCATCTAATATTCTCTGACTTCAGAAGAGAAGGAGCATCCATCTCCACACCAGCCCAAGACCCTTTGCCACAAGACAGAGGTCAAACATACTCCATTATTCTCCATCTTTGTTTGCCTATTCTGATCCCAACCATCTTCCACAGTGCTCTGTCTTGCATAGTCTCCACGTCATTCTGTTTTGTGGTCTCCTTACCTCAGCCTCTGTTGTTGGCCTCCTCCACTTTAGGCATGGATCTCAAATATGCTTCTTCTTCCTGCTTCTAAATGCCTCATTCTTGTACCCACTAATCTCTCCTGTTAGTACATCACATCTATATGGTTCCACTCAATCTTTTGATGTGAGTTACAAAGACAGAGATGAGAGAGCCACTCCAAGCAATCTCATTTTATCATAAGCTACCATGTGACTCCTTGTGGGAAGCTGAATGCTGTTCCCATCCCTCAGTGATGCCTTTATTGACCTTTAGTATTGTAACAGCTTGCGGGCAAGATAACCTTTGAATCCATGAGTTCACCTAATTAGCATGCGGACCTGTTGAGCTCACCTAATTAGCATGCAAACCTGTTTGAGAACTGCTTCCCACCATTTTTTTCCCGCCATTTCTTTGATGTGTATGATGATTGGCTGATTATCCCTACCCCTCATTTCCATAAGTTGTACCATCCCTTCCTATTGCTAGCCTATATTAACCCTGCCTTTTGGCTCAATAAACAAGACTTGATCAGAGTCCTGTCTTGTCTCCATTTTTCACATCTCTTGCCCTCTCCATTCCCAGACCCCTTGCAGGAACCCACGTTGCAGGTCGGATCAACTCCTCTAGCTATTGTGTTTTACACATGAAATATCAACTCCCCTTCTCTTTTCAGTTACATTGTTACAATCAATCCTGTTAACAATAATAGGTGATGCATACAACCTGATCAACATCTTCTTCAATCTGCTCTTTCCCAGGCCCATTAGGAAAAAAAGTTAATTATTCAGTGGGGCCCTCCATTGTCCCAGTCATTTTGAGATATCTTTATTACCCTGTTTTAGGCATCTAATTTCTAAATGGCCCATCCCTATAGACCCAGTATTCTGAGAAGATAAGCAAGGTCTTTGATCTGAAGAATCTTCATCCCAGTTGGAACTTTGAGCCTCTCCGTCCATAAGCATAGTCCAGTCTAGAGAAGGACAGTCATCAAGACTGCAGCAATGTGTCCTAATTCACAAGCTCAGCATTTTTCTCTTTTCCAGTGGTTGAGTTCTGGTCAGCTTAGCCTAGTGGTTCAAATGAGTACAGTAACAAGTTTGGGACTTCACTCCTACCTCCCTTCAGTTCAGACCAGCCAGAATATTCCTTATAGACAAGGATCATCTCTTATACTTTGGCCATGTTATCAGAAAGACCAATCGTTGTGCTTTAATTATGAACTTATATAATGTGTCTATGGGACCCCAAAGTCATCTGACTCCCAGTTCCTTCTGGTTCCATCTATTATTCCCTTCACTTGCCCTATACTTCCTTGACAAATGGAATGAACTACTTAACCCTAAATTTCTAAATCATCAGTGTTCATCAACAGAGGGGTAAGAGAATGAGGTGTATTGACAATAATGGTCATAACAATAGACTCAAACACAATAATAAACACACGTGTCTCCCCTTTTCACAGTGGTTCCCTGCTGTAATACTACATCATACATGTAACTACCAGATGCTCTGATATGAAAGATGTTTCAACAGACCCTTCTTTTAGTAGGGAACCCGAAATTATTTGGAAGAAAATGTATTTTTTCAACATGAATGTATATAGTCCACCTTATGTTTTTATTTTTTACAAAGATCATTTTATTGGGGTTCTTACAGCACCTATAACAATCCATACATCGATTTTATCATGTGTAGTTGTACATATGTTGTCATCATTATTTACATTCAATTTGAGTCCTTGAATCAGCTCCTCTTTTTACCCTCCCAATCTCATGACCCCTTGATAAATTAGAAATCATTATTACTTTCATATAGTACACCACTGGAAGAAAATCTTGACAAGCTACTGGTTCATACAGTGCTCAGGACTGTACTTAGAGAAGGTCAAGTAATATTAATGTGCTAAACAGTACACTTTAAGAGAGTATATTCTTTTAACTGTCAAATGTTTTGCTTGATGAACACAAATGATTTAGAAATTTAGGGCTAAATAGTTCATTCCATTTATTAAGGAAGTATAGAGGAAGTGAAGGAAATAATTGATGGAACCAGAAGGAACTGGGAGCCAGATCACTTTGGGGTCCCATAAATACATTGTATAAGTTTATAATTTTTTAAAAAATTGTGAAATAGGCTCACAATTCATTCATACATGTTCTGATGCTATCCCCTCAAGATATCATCACTGATTCTATTTCTTTATGTTTCTGATCTCCATTCCCTCTGCTTTCCTAACCCTCTGAATTTTATCTTTGGGTAAATGCTGCCCTTTTGGTTTTAAATGGTTGATTTTGTAGGTGAGTTCG
Organism: Nesogale talazaci; assembly: GCA_004026705.1. Taxonomy (NCBI): domain Eukaryota; kingdom Metazoa; phylum Chordata; class Mammalia; order Afrosoricida; family Tenrecidae; genus Nesogale; species Nesogale talazaci. The sequence continues at coordinate 269,252 of PVJH01000605.1, forward strand.
GATCCAGACTTGAAGGGTGTCATAGTCTTTGGGTTCTACCAGTCTGTATATGACCCATATGCCAGTTCTGTCCCACAGTTCTCTCCCATTCTATCCAGGACTTTCTTATGTGATCCTTTTCACAGCAGTTGGTAGCAGTAGCTGGGTACCATCTAGTTCTTGTCTCAGGGTTATGAAGACTAATGTTTGCATGGCTCATGAGTCCATTGGACTAATTATTTTCATGTGTCTTTCAATTTTTGTCACTCTCCTTTCCTGTGGATAAGAAGAGACCAATAGCTGCTTCTAAGATGCTGCTCATGAGCTTTTAAAACTCCAACTGCTAGTTACCAAATTATTGCATAGAACACTATCTTTGTGATGGTGTTATTTCAATGACTTTGGTGCCCCCTTATATAATGTATGGTCCTGATAACCCAGGCTCAGCAATTCATCTCTCAAAATATTTGGTTTTGTCTAAGAAATGTTCATAACTTTATCACCTGTATGCTCTACCTTGCTCATGGATATATTGTTAAGTTTGTGATGTTGATAATTAGTATCTCATTTGATCATTGGAATCACCTGGTGAACTGATACCCATGGTGCAAAATGGAAGAAGACACTCCCTGGTTCTACCAGGAAGTCTTCTACCAGAAGACACTACCAGTGCAGACTCCACATCAGAGAGCAGGTGTGTCCTCACATCTTACTTATATCCAGCTCCCAACTTGGATGGGAGATTTTAAAAAGGAATAGCTAAAGTGAAATATTTAGTGCAAAAGAAAAAGAAATCAAGCTATACATTTGAAACCAAAATGATGATAGCGTACTACATTTTTCTGATGGGTATGGCAATACCTTGTTCTCATGACATCCCTCTCATTGTTCTCTACTGATGAGGTTAAGTGATTTGGTTAACATCCCTCAGCTAGCAAGAGGCAGAGAACAAATTTGAATACAAATCACCTGCTTCTACACTCAAGACTGTTCTTCCTCTAGAACACAAATGGTTCTAATTGGCAAAAATAACCCCGAGTTTATATATTCTCTTGTACTATGAAAATTCAGCCCATTTGTGTAAATTAGAATATTTATTCAAAACACAGCAAAATAACACAGCTGAGATAACACAAAGGCAGAGACACATATACACAGAGAGGCACATATAATCAAATACCTGTTTTTATTTCTTTCTGACGAGTTCTTGATGAGGGCGAGTAGGCATATATGAGGGCCACTGTCATAATAGTATCCTGAGGTCAGCATTTAGTGTCTGGTTTATCTGGACAGAATGAAGACAATATTTCTTGTCTGGTAGCCTCTGCTGGGGGAATAGGATATTCTGGACAATCCAATGGTTAGTAAAAAGTGACTACATAAAGTAGGATACAGCAGTGACCGGGCACCAGTTCTGATGCTTTGAATCAGTCCATGTGAACATACAAAGAGGATAGATCACCAAAATGTCATGCTTCAAGAAAAAGTAGGAAATAGCAACATATTTAGGAAATCAAATTTGCATGAATTAAAAATACATATAGGACATTATTCCATAATTTACATATACCACTTATATCCTTAGACTAGGAAAGGGGCAATGAAATCATGAGGAAAAAGGAGGAGGGAGTAAAGTTAGTAAGAATAGACTTCACTCAAAGGATTGAAAAGCAAGAGAATTCCATGTCAGAAGTCCACAAATTTTAAGAAGAAAATAAATTGATTAAATTAAATACAGGTTTCAAAATGTGTTTGTGTCAGTCCAGGTAAATTAGAGAAACAAATCCATAAACTTGCATATGGATATAAGGAAAAGATTTATATACAAGAGGAATGGGACATTGAGAAAGCATCCCAGCCCTGTCTAGTTCAAAGTCATAAGTCCGATATTAGCTCATATGCCCTATATCAGTTTATAAATCTCCTTCCAACTCACGAAGTCACAGGCCAGTGGGTGCAGAGTCCCGGCACTGGCAGGGGTTTCCCCATGGCTCCTCGTTTCAGGACTCAGGGTCCATCAACAGCATCCAGTGGTGGTAGAAGCAACTCAGTGCTGGCAGGGATCGCCATGTAGCTTCTCCAGCTTCAGAGGTCTGGTTCCATTAGGGTAAGGCTGTGTGGCTTCTCTTTTTGCTCCTTCAACTCCTCGGATGCTGCCATCTTGTCTTGTCCACAGTTTGTTGTCTCTCAGACTAACTCCTAACAACTGGGGAGATAGCTTCTCATCTCCACGAGGAAAATATCATGAGATTTTCCAGAAGTCTCAGGAGAAAGCCATGCCCACACAGAGGCCTCATTGGCTACTCAATGGCTATCTCCAAATTAACAGGCTAGACTCCACCCTTACATCTCAATCATGAAATTAACATAAGCACAGATTGCCACAGCGTTAGTCTGGGTGGACTAGAGAAACAAATTCAAGGGCACACATATGTGTATAAGAAAGAGCTTTATATATAAGAGAAGTTGAATATTGAGAAAACATCCCAGCACAGTCCAGATCATGTCCATAAGTCTGATATTAGCCCATATGTCTAATACAAGTCTATAAATTCCTATTCAGATTCACAAAACACATGCAAAGATGTCAAATGCAGGAAGATCACAGGCCAGTGAGTGAAAAGTCTTATGAATACAGAGGCAGTGTAAGCATCTCAGCACTGCCATGGGTCTTCACATGGCTCCTCCAGCTCCAGGACTTTAGCATAACTTTATGTGTCTTGTCATAAGGAATACAAAGCAGAGTGTCTATGTGTATCTGACATCCAGTGACATCTTTGTGATGCCTCCAAATGAGGTCATCAACTGGGACCTGATTGATAGGTTAGATCTCCCCAACTTGAATCCAGATTATGTAGTTATCACTGCATAAAGTAAAAGTAGATTAAAAATAAACAAGAACTTCAAATTCCATAAGAACATTTTCCCTAGAAATACTATAGAAATTAATTTTTCTCTGCCTGTCATTTCAAAATATATATGAAACATGCATCTATTATAAATGTGATGTTTGACTTATGAAAACCTATTGTGGGCCCTGAGCCCTGGTGGCGCAGTGGTTATGCGCGGGACTATGGCCCACTAGGATGGAGTTTCAATTCCAGCTCACAGGAGCAAAGGTTGGGCCTCCTACTCCCACCACCAGAAGGCAGTGATACCTAAAAAAAAACAACCTGTTGTGAAGGGAAGAGACGAGTATCATATACTTGGCATTGACCCTTTCAAAAACCACTTGCATGTGTTATCATTTAACCCTCACCAGCAGTGCTCTCAGGAAAGTACTAGACTGCTAAGTGCAAGGTCAGTAAATTGAGATTATTTACCTCTATTAAATTTTAGAGTTTTAGGAACTCAAAGTAAAATTGGTATGAGTTAGAGTCAAGTCAATTGTGACAGATTTATTTTGATTATTATACCACACCATAAAGAAAACAAGTATCCCCACCACTGGAACAGTTAGCAACATTAGAATAAATGGAGAAAAGATAGATGTTGAAAAGAATTTCATCAATACCTATGCAACAATAATCAAGAAACCCAAGGACTAATTGTGAGGATGGCATAGGACAAGATGTGTTTTGTTTTAGTTCGTTAATCGTGGGTTTAGTAAAAAGAGGAAATGACTCCACATCACTGAACAACAACAGTAGCTACAACATTCTACTCCAAAACAAGCACCTTTGTCCCCATTTTAGAGAACAGCAAACTGGGATCCAGAAATGAAGTTAATTCCCCAAACTAGGACTGAGACTCAAAGTGAAGATTTTCTGCCTCCACAACCAAATTCCAGCGCGATACCCAAATAATTGCATTCACCTATATGTTAATTTGCAAAATACTTCCAACTATGTTGCTGGATTTAGTGTGCATGACAACCCTGTCAGGTTGGTAAGAACACTCCTATTTCACGGGTAAGAACACTCGAGCTTGATGAGGTTAAGTGCACCACCCAAAAGGCCATGAAGCCAAGGTCATTATTAGGCAGAGATGAATTATACTCAAGATGAAGGGTGCCAGCACCAGGAGAGGCAGAGGCAGAGGTTCCTCTACCTTACCCCCAGCAGTCCAATCCCTGTGGACGAAAGGCAAGAGAAATTCCAACCTTTACAGAATTCAGGCTCTTAAATGCTTATAAGAGCTTTAAGATCCAGACAAAATCCAGACCTAGGTGCAAAGGTTACTAGAGTTGGGATTTTATTGCCAGGTGTAAATACATCTTCTCTAAGACCTGCTCCAGTTCCCTTGTGTCCCACTTGAAATATTTCACATGTGCTGAATGGATTTGTTGGCTCCCTGTTGCCTCTGTAAATTATGAAATCCAAATTTCATATGGCCCAGATCCAACCAGGGTAACTCTAACTGCTCTACTCCATGGAGTGGATAGGGGACAGCTTTGTATATCATTCATCGAGGATGCCTGATTTGCCCATTTCTGAAGACTAACGAACCATGAGCTACTATCTGGGACTGGGGAGACTACTTGTCTCACAACAGACCCCACTGACTGTAGCCCCCAGTGTCCAAGAAGAATCCATGCTAGTCTGGGTTGACTACAGAAACAAATTCATAGACACCGATATGTGTGTAAGACAGAACTTTATATCAAAGAGTCACTGTATATTAAGAAAGCATCCAACCCAGTTCTGTTCAAGTCCGATATTAATCCATATGTCTACAGATTCCTATTCAAACTCATGCAGCATAGCCAATGATGCCTAATGCAGGAGGGTCACGACCAATAGATGGGAAGTCTTATGGATTCAGTGGTGGTATCTCAGCATTGGCATGGGTCTCCATTGACTCCTCCCTCTCCAGGGTTCTGGCTCCATCAGCATAGCCCCATGTGACTTGTCCACAGGAAGATGAAACACAGAGAATGTGTGCTCCATCTCCAGGGAGGAAGGCAGAAGTTCTTAGAATCCTCAGGTGAAGGCCAGGTTCACACAGAAGTCTCATTGGCTATGACCTGATTGACTGGCTAGACTCCACCCCTACACCCTATTCAGCAAGTTGACATGAAACTATGTAGTTATCACACCATCCGTTTCACAATCTTGTGGTATAAAGACCAAAGCTGTACCGATCAGTTTTCTCTCTCAGGAGCATAACGCTGGCAAAAAGGACACGTTGTTGGAAGCCAAGTCTTTTTAATGGTAGCTGTGTGTATGTGTATAATACATATATGTGTGTATATAAGAAAACATCAGTAACATAACAACTTCTACATTCAGTGATATTGATCACATGTTTTATGTTGACAATCATTATTGCTATTCTTTTCCAAAATATTCCACCACCATTAGCATAAACTCAAAGCTGTCCAGGCACAAACATACTCTCTTTTCCCTTCCCTCCCACTTATGGTAACTATTAGTGATTTTTAGTCTTTCTCTGTTTAATTATTTCATATACTATAGTACTAATCCTTGTTCCACTTAGCATGATACTTTCAAAGTTCCACCACGTTCAGTCTGTGATGCTTCCGATATTCTTTGCCAAAACTATAAACTAAATGCATCGGTTCTTCTTCCATATTCATTATTCCTTTACAGGGATATGCTTCATTTTGGTTATCATCCATTTCCCTATTAGTAAACACTTGGGATATTTGCTTCCACCTTTTGACGATTGTGAATGGTGCTACAATGAACGCTGGTATGCTGATCTGTAGGTTCCTGCTTAGATTTCTGATGTGGCATCCCATCAAAGCCTTTTCATATCACTTCCATCACTAGAGTCCATGTATCTTTCACAACCAGAAGAATCTTATCCAGTAACTGTGAGAGCACACCCACCCTCAGGACACAGAGGGTCCCTTCAGCCTCTGCGTGCTCATCTTTCCCAAACCTCAGCTACATCACCACTGGCATTTGGGCCACCCACAAATTAGTACAGCTGGGTGGAGAGGGAATAAGTTGAGGGTGTTTACCCAGGCACAAGTTGGAGTTTCAGAAGTTGCTTCTTATCAAACATCCTTCTATATGATACCCTGCTAGCACCGAGAGCTCTCAATGACACCCAATACCCTTCTCAATATACCTCAACTACTCTCTGTGACTTCACCCCCTCCACCCTCTGCATGTGCTCTGCCATCAGGACACCCGATTATAACCCTACTGCTTTGCATTCCTTCTACCTGAAACAGCCTTCTTCCAACACTCTCATTTACAATCCAACCCAATCTGTCACCACCCAACCCAATTTGTGAATCTTCGAACATATCTGTTAAGTATAATTACCTGAGATTCCCATGCTGCCCTTCATGCTTATCCTGTCCCATTGCACTTAATATGCACTATTGTTATTATCACCTGCTTTACTTCAGGGTTGTGTTCCCCATCGGCCACTAAGTGTTATTGATAGCACTATTTCCTTTATCCGATCAATCTTGCCAGATTGGCTATTATGCATGCCTGTACAAAGAAGACATCTGGGGATTTTTTTGTCTGTTTTACTGTCTTTATCAATTTTTTATTAATTGGAATAAACACTTTTATCAAATGATTCCATGGCTACTTCATGGCTAGCAGAATTGTACATTTGCTACCACAATCCATTTCCAAACATTCTTTTTCTAGATGGGCTCTTTGGCCTCATCACCTCTTCACTCCCACCACTGTCTTGAAACAGGGAAGGCTGCCTCATGGAGGAGTCTAAAAACACTGTTTTTCAATATAAAGAGAGTCTCATAAATAGCAGACCCTGCACATAACCAGCAAAAAACATATACAAGATGGGGTGGAAGGAGAGAGGGTGATGAAGGAGACAAGAACACTAATCTCAGCAAATCCTCATTTTTGCCACTCTCTACTCCTTCTGTGGGCCCACATCTTTATGGCCCGTAGACATTAGGCTCAATAAAACCCCGTGCAGTGACACCCCAGGACACAGCGAAGCCAGGAGTTGCTGAGTAGAATTGTTCTCCAGGGGTTTTCAACAGCTGATTGTTTTCTAAGATAATATCCAGATCTTTCTTTTGCAGCACCTCTGAGTGGCTGTGAAATGACAAACTTTTGGTTGATTGTGGAGCTCTTAACCTTCTGCACCACCCAGGGATGCCCATGGGTATGAAGAGAAAATAACACTAATCTTGATCTCCTTCATATGAAGGAACACTACACAGGTGTCAAAAAAGAAAGCTCTATGTGTGCATTGGGAAAGGAAAGCTCTAAAAGGGTTGGGTTCGTCCAGGATGATAGAAAGCAATAGAATGATACCTACGGTAGATAAAATAACTTAACAGCTCTAGTGGTTAGGGTGTATCAGGGAGGATTTTTTCTGCTTTATAGAGTAGCTTGTTAAATCAGCAAGTGACATCTGCTTGTGAGTTTCTTCTTCCATTCTATTGATGATAAAATTGAAAAACAAAGGCTAAGCAATGTGTTTAAGATAACACAGCTAATACATTTGGAGCCATTCAGCCAAATCTATTCAGGTTCTCAATCACTGTGTGTGCGTGCATGTGGTGTGTGTGTGTGTGTGTGTGTGTACACAAAAAGGGAGGTAGATATGGTATGCATGGATTATATTTATATGACTTATTATGAAAACTTCTGGAAGGTACCCCTGAATCTGTTCAGAATCCACACCTCTGAAGAGTGGCAACAGAATCATCAGATGACCTCTCAGTCTCTTTGCACCCCAAGACACTATCTCAGGAATGCAGTCAGCTAGAAACCCAATTAGCAGAGACTTAAGCAAAACCAATTGATCTACAATCTCGGGGAGACAAAAGTCTGACTATGGACTCCCCACCTTGCCCTTTAGGGTTATGTAAAATTGTCCTCCCATTAAGATGATGAAACCAACTCCTATTTGAAACAAATACTTCATCACAATCATCTTCATTCATGCAGTTTTGACTTCAAGGCTTTTTTGCCCTCCCTTGCTGCCCAGGGGACTATTCTATCTCATTGTGACTTTAGGGTAGAGGTGACCTGCCCATGTGGGTTCTGAGGCTGTGACTCTTTATGTCTCACTCCCATGGAGCAGCTGATGCATTCACACAGCTGCTTAAAAGCTCAAGAGGTAACTCAGCATGTCACCAGAACCTTCATCTTTCACTAAAAGCAAACAACAACAAAACAAAACCACCACCCTACTAGGGACTGACTTGTGACTCACAGTAGCCCTGTAGGATTGGGTAGAATTGTGGTTTTCTGAGACTGCCGTTCTTTTTTTTGGAGGGGGGGTGGCGCATCACTGCCTCTGGTGGTCGTGGGCGCTACCCAGTGCCACTCCTGAGAGCCGCTGCTGGATTTGAAGCGCCAAGTCTGCGGGCCGCAGTCCCGCACTCAACCACTTTCACCACCACTGGGGCTCCGCCCCAGATCGCAGTTCTTTCTGAGAGCAGAAAGTTCCCTTTCTCCCACAGAGCAGCTGTTGATTTTGAACTGCTGACCTTGCACATAGCCACGCGAGTCATGACCACTAGGCTCCCTGGGTTCCTTCTTGCACTAGAGCAGCGGTCGGCAAACTGCAACTCGTGAGCCCTAAGTGGCTCTTTCGGTGTGAACATGCAACTCTGACGTCACATGGAAAACATTTGAAGGGTATTATTTCAGATCATGGTGATTTTGTTTGTTTGGAAAAAAACATATTTAAGGCTCTTGAGTGATTTTAAAGTTGTTAGGAGGGACAGAATTGGCTCTTCAAAGAGTGTGCTGATCCCTGCCCTAGAGTAAGGCGAAATACGAACCACACACACATTGTTCTGACTTACTAATAAATTTGAATTAATGATCCACTTAGGAATCAGAATTGTTTGTAACTTGGAGAGTGCCTGTATTTATCTCACCTAATGAGAAGTTCAAAGGTAATGATTTCTTGACTCCCTGGTATCAACAGGGGCTTATATAAGGTCAGGGAGGTGTGGTGCACGCCCTGGGCACCACTTAAGAGAAACTCCAATGAACAGTGTCCATTAGCCATAGAGAGTCAGCTATGAAGGATCACTCATCAAGATAAAATGAAATAGCATTGATGCTATTCGAGATATTGCCAAGTAGTGTGACCCTTCTAGCCATAATCCCTTATGTGATATATTCTAATTCTGTAGTCAATGCCTGTGGCTATGATGCCATTTTGGAGGTTAGGTTCCAAAATCGAAAGGAAACTCACGGGCCCATAGCTGATGCCGACTCACAGTCACCCTACAAGACGGCCTGGCACTGCCCGGGGGGATTTCCGGTTTCTGAGCATGTGTTCTCGGAGTAGAAAGAAAGCCTCATGTTTCTCTCACACAGTGGCTGATGGTGTCACACTGTCACTCTGTGGCTATCAGCCCGATATGCCATCTGCTCTGTCGCCAGGACTCTGTGACTGGACTAAGGGGAGATTAAGTCCTGACCGTAGTAGAAGACGTGAACCAAGTCATACGCTTTGTTTCCTTGAGGGGCACGTTGGTAGAGCGTGGGACACCATCCACATTTTCCTAGTATAGTCAGCTAGGAGGAGCCCTGGTGGCACAGTTACTAGTTAGTTTCAACAGTTTGAAACCACCTGCCACTCTACAGGAGAAAAATGCGGCTTTCTATTGCAATAAAGTGTACTCTCTGAAACCTATTGGGGCATGCTGTGCAAGAAAGAAAAGGCTTTTTAATCCCATAAAGAGTGCTCTCTGAAACTCATAGGGTTGCTGAGTCAGAATCAACTAGATGGCTGTAAGTTTGGTCTTTAGTTTATGATCAGCTAAAAGACTGACCACACCTCCATCATGACCATTGCTCAGTATACATAAGCCACCTGAGACACAGGAAGCTCACATGATCATTTGGAAAAGCCCATCCAAGATGTACTATCTGAAGTAGGCCCCACCATGAAAAACAGATGATGAACCAATGAACCCGAGATTGGGGTGTGTGGACACTCAGAAGAGTCACAGTCTAAGTACCATCTATGGAACTGGGAGACAGAGCTTCCTGGCCCACGGAAGTAAAAGTGACTGAGAGACTGAGTTAGCATCTCTCTGTGACTTGAATGCTGAGAAGACCGATGACTCATCTCTCCTGTTTGCTGATCTGGACTTGGGGGAACCTATTAACTTCCCTAATAAAGCCCTTTCATTATGAGTTCTGTCTACGAGTTTTAGGTAACCATGCAAGAAACTTGTGGGACCATCCTAGAAGTAGAGTGAAATGAGAGGTCAGGATAGGTCAAGAAGGGTGAAGTGTAGAGGCTTGTCTGACTCGTGCCTCGTGGCAACAGGGGAGGCAGAGAAGGTCAGCTATGCCCACCTCCACTGCCATTCATGGCAAATTCCTATAGACTCACTGCTGGAGATCAAGGCTTCTTCTATGCTACTTTCTTGTCTTTCCCCTCCCATAATTTTCCTTACTTTTTAAATTTTATTTTTTCCCTACTTTAAAAAAAGACTTGTACTGGCACATAGTTCACACATTATACAATTCAATAGTTCGACCGCATTAAAGAGAGTTGTGCAATCATCTCCATAATCAATTTTAGAACATTTACTTCTTCCTGTACTCATTATCATTCATTTCCCACCTCCCCCTAAACCTCCCTCACCACACCCTCCAAGAAACTATTAGTGCACTCACTGTCTCTATATCTGTACCCATCCTGGATTTACTATACAGAAAAAAATACATTAAGACACATCAAAGAACAGGAATCACTTCATTACGAGTGAGGGGAGGAGCAGGGTGGAGACCTAAGGCCCACTGGTGGGTAATTGGTTGCTCCTTTATAGGGGAGCCATGGAAAGGAGACAGACTAGTCAAGGTGCAGCCAGGCAGTGATGATGTATATAAATTTCCTCCAGTTCCTGAGGTCTCCATACCCCCCAACCATCATGGTCCCAACTCTACCTTGCAAATCTGGATGGACTAGAGAAGTTACATGAGTGGAGAGGGGAACTAGAGATATGGGGAAATCAGGATGGATGAGCCCCCTTGGGCCAGTGGTTAGATTGGAACTACTGGATGGGTGGAGAGAAGGTGGGATAGAGACAGAACCAACTGCAAGGATCTATGTATGACCTGTCTGGAGGATGGGCATGGGGGAGTGGGTTTAGGGAGGTGTCAGGCAGGGTAAGATACGACAGAATAATAATAATTTATAAAGTATTGAGGGTTTATGGGGAAGGAAGAGCAGGGGAACAGGGGAGGGGTTGGAGGAACCGACACCAGGGGCTTGGGGAAAAGGGTGGATATTTGGAAAATGATGATGGCAGCAGACGTGCTTGCCACAGTGTGTTTATTTATGTATTGGCAAAACGATGTACGAGCCCCTAATAAAATGATTTTTAATCAAAAAAATCAGAAAGGCAGACATTGGTATAGTAGTATTATATTTATATTATATTGATGAAATATATGAGATCACATGTGGAAACACATGGGATACACCAGGAAAAAATGGGATTACAGCCCATTTTAAATGTTTATGTTTATCCAGCAATTTATTTTGTATGATAAATCTTTGGTCTTGATGATTATGCATTGCATAATTCATAATTACACATATTATTTTGCTATGTCTGTTTTCTTGCTTTAGTCTAGATTGGTTTTGCAGATCCCTTTTGCTTATTGATTTGAGAGTTTTGAAAGAACCTGTTACTAAGCCAATATTTTTTGACTACTAAAGAAATATCCTGATTTTTTCCAGGAATATCAAAAACATAATAATGAATTCCTCTTAATGAAAATATAGCAACAAGAAGCACAGAAGAAATGTATCTATAAATGCACAGTGATTCCATAATTATATGGTTTTGTGTAGGACTATTTTTAGTAGCATTTTGTAAATTCAAAATTAAAGTTTCCCAAATAGTGAGAAAAAAAAAGACAGAGAAAAACAAAACCAACACTGCAATCTTAATGAGAGCAAGGTGGATCACATTCCTGGTCGGTGGTCAGAGGAATTTCACCAAAAGATTAATCCATGTGTGAACTCTGCGAATGGGCTTGGGGCTCCTACTGTCATCCATAGCCTTCTACAGATGGGGTGTTCATAATTAAGTTGGTACCATTCCCTTCTTCTGGTTTAACTTCTATCATCCGCAACTTTTGTATCACACAGGCTGGTGTGGTCCACATGGATTAAGAGGCTGTTAAGCAAATCAAATGTGGGTCTGTTGATGCCTGATTCAGAAAGCTGCTTATTTGAAGACAAGTATTTGTGACCCAGATGCTATTTTTCTCTATTAACCAGGCACTCTCTGGTTTCCTTCATCACACTTGGCAATAGCACCCATCTCTTCAGCAATCTCCTCATGAAGACAAGTATGAAGCAAGTCCAGCTCATAAGAACTAATTGTTCTCAGATTGGGGGGAGAATTAAGTGGAATACCCTAATCCACTCATAGATCTATAACTCATTTATGTCCCTGGTTCACTTTGGCTACATCATTATCATGTTATCCCTTACATTTTTTACTACCTTCTTCCATTGCTTTTTTTTCCCATTGCTTTTTTTATAGCATTTGTTTTGACCTAGTGCACTATGTCTTTTATTAGTATGTCCTTTTACTATCTGTTTCCTGCTCTAGACTGTTTGCACTGGGAGGATGAGTGTTTTGTTTTGATTAGGGTTTGTATGAGTCCAGGTTGACAAGAGAAAAAAATCCAGCGACATGTGTAAGAGAGAACTTTACATCAAAGAGCAATTTGTACATTAGGAAAACACCCAGGCCAGCCCAAATCGAGTCCATAACGCTGATATTACCCCATAGATCGATACTCGTCCATAAACTCCTCTTTAGACTCACACAACCATATAAGGATGCTTAATGTAGAAAGATCACATGCCAGTGGGTAGGAAGTCTTCTGGATCCAGTGGTGGTGGAGGTATCTCTGCACTGGTGTTGGCTTCCACATGGCTTCTCCAGGTCCAGGGTTCCATGTGGTTTGTCAGCAGGAAGACGAAGCAGAGAGAATGTGGGGCTGGCCTCAAGTGAACTATTTATCTCCTTAGTGCCTCCAAAATGAGTTGATCAAGCTGTGACCTGATTGACAGGCTATATTCCACCCCTTTACTCTTAATAATCTCAAGTTGACACCAGATTATATAACTACCACAGGGATATATCCCTGCACCTGGAACAGAGTTAGTGCTCAATAAACATTGAATGCAACACTGTTAGTCTACATTTATGACTCATCAGAGGAGAAAGGGAAAGGAAAATAAGACACTGCCAGATCCATGATATTGCCATACTGAAGACAACATTCACCAATTTTCTGCCAGTCTTTCCATATTTATACCCATTCCCCCCTCAAAAAAGGTGAGCCAATAGAATGCTCTAATTATATAACAATTTATGATGTCACATGCAAGTGAAATTTTGTGAAGATCATGCAACAATGGTTGCAATGGTACATTGACAGGGAGTCATTAGAGTTTCAGGCCAGATTCAGAAGAGAATGTGGAACATAGAATATAATTACTCAGTGATGCTGCCCCCCCCCAAAAAAAGAATATAATTACTAATGTCAGATGGATCTTGGCTGAGAGCAAACAGTACAAGAATGGTTTACTGTGTTTTGCTGACTATGCTGAGACATTCAACTGTGTGAATCATAACACACTCTGAATAACTTTGAGAACAATTGTAATTCCAGAACACTTCATTGTGTTCATTCAGAACTTGGACCATGGATCAAGAGGCCATTATGCAACTAGAACAAGGAAATAGTGCTTGATTTAAAATCAGGAAAAGTGTGCATCCTCTCACCATAATTATTCAATCTGTATGAAGTGTAAATAATCAGAGAATCTGGGTTATATGAAAAAGAATATGGCATCAAGATTGGAGGAAGACTTATTAACAACCTGTGATGTACAGATGACACAACTTTGCTTGTAGACAGTGAGGAGGACTTGAGACACTTGCTGATGAAGATCAAGGAATGTAGCTACCCATATGGATTATAACTCAATGTAAAGAAAACTAAAATTCTCACCCCTAGACCAATAGGTAACATTGTGATAAATGGAGAATGGATTGAAGCTGTCAAGGATTGTTGCCTTATTGGATTCAGAATCCATGCTCATGGAAGCAGCATTCAAGATATCAAAAGATGGGTTGCCTTGGTAAATATACTGAACAAGGTCTTTGTAGAGCAGTGGTTCTCAACCTGTAGGCTATTTTCCTGGAAAAAACATATTTCTGATGGTCTTAGAAAGGAAGACACTGCTCCTCTATCTGTCTTCAGGCAGTTCCACCCACATGCGGATACACCCACATACTAGTACCCAGCGTGAAAATTGTTACCCATGCTATATTGAGCTTCTAGACAAAATTTCATTTATTGTAATTAGAAATAAATATTTCACAATATATAATTGCATAATGCTTTTGTGATTAATCACTATGCTTTGACTATATTCAATTTGAAACCATGAAAATACATCCTGCATATCAAATATTTACATGACAATGCCTACTAGTAGCAAAATTACAGTTATGAAGTAGCAATGGAAATAATTTATGGCTGGTGGTCTCCACAACATAAGGAACTGTATTAAAAGGTCGTGGAATGGTATTAGAAAGGTTGAGAAGCACTGCTGTAGAGTATTGAAGACTAAAGCACACTGGAGCCAGGCCATTTGTCTCATATGTGTGTGTGTGTGTGTGTGTGTGTGAAAGATGGGCATGGAATAAGAATTTATGTGTTTCAGCTTGGTGCTGGTGAAGAATATTAAAAGTACCATGGTCTGCCAAAGACTAACCAGAAAAACCAATCTGTCTTGGAAGAAGAAAGTCGGAATGCTCCTTGGAGGCAAGGATGGCAAGACTTCATCTGACATACTTTCAACCTGTTGCTTGGAGAGATGAGTCCCTAAGGAAGGACATCATGCTTAGTGAAACAAAGGGTCAAGGGAAGAGAGGAAGGCCATTGATGAGTAGGATTGACACCGTGACTGCAGCAAGGGGTTCAAGCAGAGGAACAATTATGAGGATGGTGCAGGACCACAGTCCATTTTTGGTATTCCTTAGGGACTTCATTGCTCTGCTCGCCTTGCTGTTCTGTTACATGCCCTTTGTGTTTCGCCTTGGTGCGGTGGGATCATATGGGGTACAGTTCCTGCATTGTATCTTCAGTGTTGGCCCCCATAGTGCTATGGGTCAGTGAGGGATGTCATGTCTTATGGTGGGGCCAGCCCTATACATTAGCTGCTCTGAGCAGGAATATTGTCCTCAGGACTTGGTGGGTCAGGATGTGCTCCCCTCTCTGCCCCTCCCCCTTCATTTGCTCCTGTGTGCTCTGATCAGACATGTCCCTCTCCCTGAAGTGTAGCTTCAGTGCTGTCCTCTGAAGTGAATTCTTCAGAGGGGAATGGAGACTGTCCATGTAGTTGGGATTGGGGCCAGCCCTTCAGACCTCTCTGTTGGTTCTCTGCTTCATGTTTTTATATTGCATGCTGATCTAGATAAGATAGGTAGGATAAACAATATGGAGGAGGAAACAATAGGGCCTAACATTTCGGGGAGAGAGGGGGAGGTGGGGAAAAGAAAGTGTATGCTAACAAACCCAGGAAGAAGAGAACAACAAGTGATTTAAAATTAATGGTTAAGAGTATCTAGGATGCCTGGTAGGGCTTAATCAAGGACAATGTAATCTAGAGGAAATACTGAAACCCAAATGAAGCTGGAACATGAGAGTAGGACAAGAAAAAAGTAAAAGGAAATAAAGGAAAGAAGTAGGAGGCAAAGGGCATTTGAGGTCTAAATACAGGCATGTACATATGTAAATATATTTATATATCTGGATGGAAGAATAGACTTATGTACATATATTTATAGGTTTAGAATTAAGATAACAGATGGACATTGGTGTCTGCTCTAGAACTCCCTCAGTTCAAGAATAGTTTGTCCTATTAACCCGGAATTTCATGATGCTCACCTTTCTGACAGGATCACTGAAGTCAAAATGAGTGCACAAGTAAATGTGATAAAGAAAACTGGTGGTGTCTAGTTATCAAAAGATACAGCATCTGGGGTCTTAAAAGCCTGAAGATAGGGGGAGGGTCCAAGATGGCGCCGAGGTAAGCAGCCTAAACGGGGAGCTCCGGTAAGTTTGGTGTCCAGGAGGCCACGTGGAGGTGTCCTGGTGAGTGGAAAGGTCCCTACGAGGGGCTCTCCCTGGCCAGGAGGGGACCCTGCCCCACATCCCCTTTCCTTTCAGCCCCAGAGGTCTGGATATATATATCGGAGATTT